>CAIGRB010139041.1:13168-39060 GCA_903798255.1 Fraxinus quadrangulata | reverse complement strand
ATAGAATTTAAAATCAAGTAAACTTAATGATATTCAATAAATATACTCTCTTAATTGCTCTTCTAAGTTACCAATTTCGGTTGATCGAAAGTGTGTAGCCGTTGGAAAAATCAAACCGCTGGAATTTCGGCTGACCAGATAGTATTTTCGGTCGATCAAAATTTGAATTTTTGGTTGATCAAAAGTTGACTTTCGGTTGACCGAAAGTTGACTTCTGGTTGACCAAAAGTTGACTTTTTTTTAAATTATGAAAAATCAGTTTTATGCGAGTGATGAATTATGAAAATAATTTNGAAAAATCAGTTTTATGCGAGTGATGAATTATGAAAATAATTTGAGTTTTGAACACTTGCTAAAAATTGATGAGTTGTACCTTTATATTTAAGTTCCGATAAAACTACTTCTAAATTTTAATCTTCAAATGTCTCGTTCTTCTTTTTTTCGAAACTCATTTGATTGCTTGTTCTTCAATGGATGACGATTTGAGTCTTTGAATGCTTAAGAAGATATATTCATGAAAAACTTAAGAAACAAAGTTTGTTGGAAATATAAGTGTATTGTTTGTTATAATCAAAACAAGTGGAGTTATATTGAATCATAGGTCAACAGCTATGTGTATAGCTGAATGAATAGCACAGAACAACAAGGCCGATCTGGTGTGATCAATACTTAAATCCTTTAACACATTCTTCAACTAGCTGAATACATAAACTGCTACTACCGTAGATCGATATTCAGCCTTACCTGAAGATCTGGACACCATATGTTGCTTTTTAGACTTCCATGATATCAATGAGTTGCCCAAAAATATACAGTAACCAGTGATAGATCTTCTGGTATTCGAACAAGCTACCCAATCAGCATCACATAATCCTTTCAAATGCAAATCAGAATTGCTTTTGAAAAGAAGTCCTTGTCCTGGTGTACCTTTCAAATACCATAGCACATAATATGCTATCTCTAGATGAGGCTGCTTTAGGGACTAAAGAAATTGGCTCAGCACTTGGACAGCATATGACAAATTTGGTCTCGTTATTGTTAAGTATAGAAGCCTTTTTACTAGCCTTCGGTAAACACTGACATCAGCAATTGCTTCTCCTTCATCTTTGCTAGCTTCAGGTTATGTGGGAAAAGGCTATTTACCGGTTTAGCTGCAAGATAACTTATATCTGTTAAGATGTCCAAAGCATATTTTCTTTGGCAGATTGACATCCCTGCTATATTCTTTGCCACTTCAAGACCTAGAAAATATTTCAAAGTCCCTAAATCCTTCAATCTGAATTGTTCATTCAGGTCATTTTTGAATTGCTCAATATAAGAGAAGTTATTTCTACCAATGATAATATCTTCTACATAAATGAGCATCCATCTTGTTTACTGAACAATGAATAATCAAATTTTGATTGTTTGAAATCTTGTGAAAGAATATATGAAGTTAGCTTCGTATTCCATTACCTTGAAGCTTGTTTGAGTCCATAGATGGACTTGTTTAATCTACAAGCCAATTGTTCACCATTTCCTCCCTACTACTCATAACCTGGAGGCAACAAAATATACACCTCTTCATCCAAATCACCATGTAAAAAGGCGTTATTGATATCAAGCTGATAAAGGTGCCACCGTTTTTGGGCTGCAACTACTAGAAGAGTTTTTACAGTGACTAATTTGGAAACAGGAGAAAACATTTCTTCATAATCCAATCCAGCTTGTTGAGTGAATCCCTTTACTACAAGATAGACTTTATTCCTCTCCACATATCCATCCAAATTGTGTTTCACTTTGAAAACCCATTTACTGGCCACTGGTGTTTTATGTGTAAGCAATTGACAAACATCCCAAGTATTGTTAGAAACAAGTGCTTGATACTCAACATCCATAGCTTTGCACCAATCAGGATGCTGAAATACCTCATCAAAGGATTGAGGTTCCAAGGCAGTGGGTATGACTGATGAGAATCAGACAACAAGCTGTAACCTAAATAAACTAAAATAGGATAATGTTTCTTGTACTCAGAACTTTTCTCAGAACCTTTCACCACAGAGTTTGACTGGGAACTAGGCATTTAAGGCACCAAACTACAATGATACTCATGTAGATATGTAGGACCACGTTTTGATCTACAGGACTTTCTGGTAGGTATAACGGAGGTGAGGGTAATGTTTCAGAAGAAGGTGAGATGGAATCGTAAGAATTTGCTAAATCAGAAAAGTTTAAAGTTGAAGGGATATGGGAGTTGGTAGAGTCTATACATTGATGAAAAATATCATCTATACATTGAGAAGATGGTGCTGGAAATAAATCGGGCTGAGTAACAGATTCAAGTTTGGACAGAGATTTAAGGAAAGATGGATGATGGAAAGGAAATATTGTTTCATGAAAATAAACATCTCTTGAGACAAAGACTGTATTAGTATGAAGATTGTATAGCTTATATGCTTTCATACCATAAGGATAACAAATGAAAATAAATGGGATGGCCCTAGGATTAAACTTTGTTCTTTGTCTCTTCAAGGTAAAGGTATAACAAAGGCATCCAAAAACTTTAAGATAAACGTAAGATGGTGCAGTATGATAAAGAATTTCATAAGGAGATTTGTTTGCAAGGAGTGTAGTTGGTGTTCGATTTATGATGTGAGTAGCAGTTAGAATGCAATCTTCCCAAAATTGATGGGGTAAATTGGCTTGGAATTTAATGGGTCTGTTAATGTTGAGTAAGTGCTGGTATTTCCTCTCAACCACACCATTTCGTTGTGGTGTTTCAACACAGCTCAATTGGTGTATGATACCCTTCGAAGAATAGAAATCATTCATTTGAAATTTTGATTCGTTATCAGATCTGATAATTTTCACATTGTACTGAAAATGTGTTTGAATAAGATGATAAAAGGATTGAACAAATGATCTGGTTTGAGATTTATTTCGCATAAAATATGTCCAGGTCATCATGCTATAGTCATCCACAATAGTCAAAAAATATCTAGAACCATCTAGGGAAGGAATGGAATATGGCCCACATATATCACAGTGAATGAGATCAAATGGTTTGAAAGATTTTGTTTCACTATTTGGAAAAGACAACCTGTGTTGCTTGGCCATTAGACAAACAACACAGTGGAAATGTTTATTGATAGTAATAGAAGGAACATATCAACGTAAAAGTAGCATTTTGGCAACAGGGACATGTCCTAAACGATAATGCCAAATATCAATGTTTGTGCTTACATTAGTGTTGCTGATAAAATTACAAGTATAGTCTGAATTATTACACTTTGAACTAAAAATAGAACTATGATTGATATTGGAAGGAACAATAGAATTTTTAATGTGAGAGATATCAGGATTTGTTTGAAGCTGAAGCTGAAGCTGAAGAGATTGATCATTAAGTTGATGATCAGATTGTTTAAGATAATACAATCCATCCTCAAGTTTTCCTTCCCCAATCGTCTTCCATGTTAAAAGATCCTGAATAAAACAAGAATGATGTAAGAACATCAGCCAGTAGTTATGTTTAAATACTAATTTGCTTGCAGATATCAGATTATATTTAAAACATAGCACCACCAGCACATTTATCAAAACCAACTTGGTAGATAGATTCATTGTGCCAACATGTGTGACTACAACACTGTCACCAATAGACAATATCACAGAGGCACTAACAACAACATTCACAGTAGTCAAGTGTGCAATGGAGCAAACCATGTGTTCTGAGGCCCCTGTATCTATGATCCATTTGTTTACAATAACAAAGGCACTAGTGTAAATACGGTTACCTGAGAAAGCAAATGCATCAGGTATAGATGGTGAATGAGAGGTTACGTCTTGAGACTATGGATTAAAATTTAAGATCTGTCCTTACAACTTCGGTACTAACACAGGCAAAATTTGCTAGTACTGACTTGGAGTAATTGTGAGCTATGACAAGGAATTTAAAACCTCTGAATTGTCACCGTAAGATGTCCGTGCAACAATATTTGCAACTTGAGTCTTTTCTATACCAAATTTGTGACCAGGTGGATAGCCTTTCAACTTGTAACATTTGTCTCTAATATGTCCAAGCATACCATAATAGCTATATAGAGGCCTTTCCTTCCTCTGAGATTGATTTGATGAAATGATCCTTTGATTGCTAAAAGACTTTTCCACCATTCTACCAGCAAAAGCTGCTGCATCAAAATTCTGTTGGTTTTTTGCCACAACTTCCTTTTGCCTCTCATCTTGTAGGATTAACGTAAACACCTTATTCAGTGATGGCAAGGGATCCATCAATAAAATTTGACCTCTAATAGCAGAAAAATGATCATCCGTCCTATAAGAAATTGCATAACCTGATCTTCACACTTGTAATTAGTGTTATTAGTACTTGGTCTATAATTATCCAATTATTTCCAAAGTCCCTTGAATCGATTAAAATAGGAATTACCCGAACTGTTTGATTGTGAAATCGATGCAATTTACTTCTTCAACTCATAGATTCGAGGACAATTACCTTGCCTATAATGATCCCCGAAGCTTGATCCAGGTTTCTCTTGCGGAATCCTTGTGTACCACACTCGAATAAAGTTCCTTTAGAATGGAATTGATGATCCATGAAGAAACAACATAATTGTACCTCCGCCAAGTACTATAGAGAGGATCATCCTAAGATGGTTTGAAGATAGATCCATCGACGGAACATTCCTTGTTTTTGACACTAAGTGCCATAATTGCTGCGCGACTCTATGTCGCGTAGTTTTCTTTAGTAAGCATAACAAAGATGATTTGCATTCATATGTTATCACCATAATGAAGATAATATAGACTGTTTGGATCACTGATCAGCCAGTTAACCAGAGAAATTGTGTCTGCAGCAACCGCATCTTCAGCTGATGAATCAACGGATGAATTGACATGATCGAACTGATTTTGAGCTTCAGCTTGAACACTGGAGTTATTCGCCATTGCAGATAAACTTCAATGCTCTGATACCATGATAAATTACAATAGGAAAGCTCTAGAAAGGAACAAGAGAGAATTGTGGGAAAAGTGTTATCACTGAAAATTATGAAAAATTACACTTCAAGTGCTACAACTTTAGTATATATACAAAAGACTCCTAACTAACTCAACCGAATGAAACAATGTACAATTACTTAAATAACCCTATACAAACATGACTCAATATTGATTCTATAGGACCCATGGTAATAAAAAATTGCCAAAAATATCCCACCCTCCCTCCCTATTGTGAGGTATCGGTGGGGCTATACCCATAGCACAATTGATTTTTGTCTTATATTATTCAATTCTTTATTTAGGGAGAATTGCAGCTGGAGACCCTACGAAAAACAGAAGTAATGTTCACCTTCTTCTTCACCAACTCCACATCATCCCCAAAATAGTCACCGCCACCACTCTACATGCTGGATGAAATCAAGAGAGAAAATGGCTTCTGTAACAGAGACTGAGCTTCTACGTGCTTTGGAGTTGATACGAATTTATGGTCCATCATTCTCACAAACAGTTTTTATTTTATTTCATTTTTTGCCCTTACTTTCATTCTTGAACTTTAGTTTCTCATTCAAGAAGTTGTATGAAGAATTGATCCATCTTTTGCTAGGAAACCTATTGTAAAATGTTGGTTAAGTACAAGTTGGATCTATCAAAGCCTTTTGATAAGGAACTTCATTCCTCAACAAGATTGAAACTCAACTAGGCATATGAAAAACTGTATGCAAGCATTGTTTGGAACATGGGTGAGATGCATCTTTTACAAAACTAACAGTGGTTTAGTCTTAAAAACAAATTGAAGGATAAGGGGAGTGAAAATTATCGAATAAGGTTCTTGAATTTCCCCTATCATCGTCTTCTTCTTTCACCTATTGCCCTCATCTTCCATACCCAGAAACTGCAAAATGAGATAGAGAGAAATGGTTTCTTTTCAAGAAATTCAGAATAATTCTTGGTAGACATGTTAGTTTCAACATCTCTAAAATTATGCTCTTTTGATGGCCTGATATTGAATGCACCCACGATTCACACCTTACTCCATGCCAAAAAATCATCCCTTTATTAACTTTGCCCCCACAAAACTCAGTCGCGCCACTGCCTAATCAACTACCTTTGTAAAAATAGATATAGCGGCGATGGATTCCTCTGATGATGATTGCAATACCTATTTTTGGGGGAGATTGGGGTGAGGGTTGGTGGGTGGAGAAGAAGGTGCACATTATTTTGTATTTTGTTTTGATTTTTTATTGAACTTTTGTTTTTTACTGGAACCCTAATTGCAATTCTTCCAAAATAAAGAGTCAAATATTATAAGACAAAAATACCCATCAATTAAAAAAATGATTTCATCTATTCACTTACCGACGAATTTGGATGCAAATGGACAAAAGGACGTTTTGTGCAATCAAATGTGTAATTAAGGGTAAAAATATCAAAAAATGAAAGATAGAAACGTTTTGTATAATAACAGTGAAGATATGGACGTTTTGAGTTATTTATCCTAATAATTTCAATTTTATCTTTCTTCTTGCTCTCTGTTTTCTTTATGGTATTAGAGCCACCATGGGTAAAATATTTGAGCCTAAACTTACCATTTAAAATTTTCTCTATTGTGCCGCCTAGTCGCTATCGAACTTAGGGACAGATCCAGCACCCGACAAGTCTGGGCGGCCGCCCGCGCTGTATTCGTCGGGAAAAAAATTAATTAAGATATATATATATATATATTGTGTGTGTGTTATTGTATAGTTTCCATCTAAATGGTGCGTAGATCATTTTGAAGAGTGTCTGCTTCTCCGCATAAGATACCTTGGTTTGATTCCCTTCAACAACATTCTCTCTTTCAATTTATAAACACGGTAAATAATAACTAAATATTAATTAATAATTATAACCAATGTTCAACCAAAAAAAAAAGTGCAGCTCATATGGTAGAGGGTCATCTTGTGCATTAGAGGTATGGGGCTCAACTCTATGCTTTTCTACCTTTTTGTTTAATTTTTTAATACAATAAATAATAACTAAACAATTATATATTATTAGTTTTTGTTTTTGTTTTCGAAATAATTTCTTTAAAAAAATTTATTGACTCAAATTATTACTCTATGATATATATACTTTTATTATTAGGTTTTATAAATTTGTTTTATAAAATTTAAATTTGGAAAATCTAAGTGTTGTTTTTTATTCTTTTAAAAGTTCGAAAAATTCTTTTTCTTTTGGGTCAAAAATAGTTTTAGTTCTAAAAATCATTGTTTTCAAAATTTTGCATAACCTTCACCTAAACTCGGAGTTTGTCTTTACCATTTAATCATGCTTTACATATAAAACTGTTCCGTTTGAGTTCGTAAAAAACTTGAAAATTGATCGTACATAAATGATTGAAAAATGTATTTTTTTTCTTATTATTTTAGGTTGTATTGGATTATATTTTCAAATGTATATGAATTTTTTACGTTTTAGTATATTTATATATTGATTGAAATTTTTTAACATTATTTAATTAAATAATAATAATAATAATAAACAATCTTATTATTACGGTCATCAACATCCGCCCTAGCTGACTTAATATCCTGGATCCGCTACTAACCGAACACACTCCGTCAAATTATTTCCTTTGGGAATCTCAAGTTCTTTCCCTTATTAATAGTCTTGGACTAGAACATCATATTGTTGAAGATGTTGTGATTCCAACAAAATTAATTAAAGAAAATGATGACAAGGAGGTTTCATAAACGATGGATTGCTAATGGCTTGGCTTATGGAACTAATGACAAAAAATATAGTAAGCATGGCAATCAGAGGAAAAATAAGAATTTCCAGTTTATCTTTCTATTCTGCTCTCTGCATGCATTAAGATGTAGTATCCGATAGTTTGATTAAAGTTTCTTTCAATGTGTTCATCATTTGGGTTTCTATCCTCTCCATAGTGAAGAAATACCCCATAGTTAGGCATGACAACGAAGCGGGTTGAGGTCGGGACAACTTTCCCGTCGGGCAATTTTCCCCCTCGTCCCCACCCCGTTACCCGTTTAAGGCGGGGAAGGGGCAGGGCCTTTGCCCTGTTTAATATTTTTTAAAGTTTTTTATAATTTATTTTATTGCCCACATTCATTAAAGCGAGACAATAATATATTTTTTATTTTTTTAATTTATTTTTAAAAGTTAAATATTCAAATATATTTGGAAATCAAAACTTTTATTATTTGTCATATTTTCTAGATAATCTTACTTGCCATTTTCTATTAGAACTAATGAAATTTTATAAAATTTTCTATTTAAAGTATTGAATTCTAGAAAAAAAAAATTAAACAAGGCAGGGTGAGGTACCCATTACCCTTATCCGCCCTGTCTCCGACCCGAATACTCGATTAAGAGGGTAATCTCCGCTCTGTTTCGGGCAAGGCACTATGAGTATCAGGTTTGTCAGATTTTTTGCCATCCCTACCCATAGTCATGTTGTCTTTATCAATTTCTGCATGTGTATCATCCTAAAAAGATTTGCTTTGTTTATCATGTACTGTGAAGCCCAAAAATCCCTATATAACTCCTAAGGGCATGTCATATTTATCAACTTTGTTAATACCTTGTACTTGAAATCCTAATGATCCCTATAATACTCCCAAGGGCACATCATCTTTATTAACTTTGATAAGTGCATTATGCTTTGTATTAAAAGGGTTAAGGACAATGAGCTCCCATATAGTCATGTTCTTTTCATCAAATTCAAGTTTCCACATCTCGATTTCTTTCGACCTTTTGCTTCGCTTCTTTCCGGTCAATAAAACTAAGAAAAAAGGTAGATTGATTGCAAAAAAGAAAAGATAAATAGAAAAAGAAAAGGAAAAAGAAAAAGAAATTCAAATTAAAGTTAGAATTAACTAAAATAAATAAATACAATCCTGAAAATGACATCAAAAACTTGATCACTAAAATTCGGTAAGTACCGTATTAGAGCCAGATAGTAAAGAATGAGTAAGATGTCGTTTCATAAACCTAACTTTAATAAAATAGCAAGATTGATTGAGATTTATGTTTTATATAATCTAACTAATTAATTAGAAGTGTTATGAAACTCAAGTAATTAAGAAATGCTAGGACCTCGAATCAACTTACACTGATTCATTTTAATACCAAGTCTATCAGAACACATATTTGGATATAAAGATCAATGTTCCTAATTCGTATAATAACTTTTCTCAAGTAGAACTAAATCTATCATCACAAGCCCTCTTTGAGTTTGAGTTTGACTTAGAGAAAGATCTTGAGCCTGAAATTGAGCCACTAGTTGAGAAGGACATAGAGTCTGGCCAGAGTCAGAAGACTCCTCAGATGACGAAGCTCGACCGAAGAAGATTCGTAGGATTTATAGGGGATTGGAAACTTAGATTTCTATTTTGTTTGTTATGTGATATTTCCCTTCGTGTTTTGTGATTTAAATTATTTGAACTATTGTACATCCCGATTTCAAGAAGTATTATTAATAAGATTGCACATTCCTTTTGAAAATATTAAGATCATGTGTTGTCCAATAATTTTAAGACAAAATTTAATTATGTTGATTTAAAGAAAGTGGAAGGGCAACATGAGCAAGTAGCTATTTTCAGGGATCTAATGAAAGCAGTGCACGACCTTGTCAGGCATCAAACACCAGGGCCTCCTTAGAATTAATGCAAACAACACGAGTTCAATTGTGGAGCAGTTTTGCCATTTTAAGCCTCATTCTTTTGATGGCAAAGTAGACCCTTTGGCAACCAATGAGTAGTTAAAGGAGTGGAACGGATCTACAAGCATATAGCATGCACAACTCTCTAGGTACGCCACACACTTTGGGGATACTAAGCTAAAGAATGTTATGAGATTCAAATTAGGGTTGCATCCGGAGATTGGAGGACTCATAACATCTCACCATACACTAATCTATAGTAGAATGCTTCAATAGGCTTAGTCATTTTCTGATAGTCTAGAAATAGACTGAATGATTGAGCAAGGTAATGAATCACATGTGAAACGAAAGTGGTATGGGTCGAATAAAGGGAAATGTTTGGACAAATTAAAAAGGCCAATACAGAATCAGGATTAGGATCAAACAAACCAAATAAAGTTACTTCACCATGTTGTAAATGCAGTAAGACTCATGGGGGGAGTGCTTGTTTAGGAAAAATGTGTGCTATTAATGTGGCAGGGAAGGCCATTTCACCCCGGATCACAAGGCATACCCACCTAAGAAAGTCAATGAGCAGGGCAAGAAAGTGAAGCCAATGTCTTTTCTTTAACCTAAAAAAAGGAAACAGAGGATCCAAATATAATGGTAGGTATTCTACCAATATCTAAACTTCATGTATATGTTCTTATATACCCAAGAGCTATTCATTCATTTATTTCCACTGTATTTATTGCTAAATCGTGTACTACATGTGAAGAATTCGATAGCGTTCTAGAAGTTACCATCTCATCGGGTAAAATTTTGAACAACAATCAGATCGTTAGGGCGGTAAAGCTAGAAATGGATGGAAAGAATTAAAAGCTGATCTATGTCTCCTAGATATGAAAGACTTTGATGTTATTTTAGGAATGGGTTGATTGGATAGCAAACACGCAACCAAGTAATTTTTCAAAAGCCTGGGAAGGTAGAGTTTAGATTTTTTTACTGCACGAGTTAAGTCTTTACCTCACCTCATGTCAACCATGATGGTAGAAAAGATGTTAAAGAAGAAATCCTGCTAGGGATTTTTAGTAAGTATATATGGAACTCAACAATCGAAGATCACTATTAATATTGCACCGATTGAATGAGATCTAATTGATGTATTCCTTGATGACCTATTGATGCACCACTTGCTAAGCATATGAAGTTTACAATTGATCTCATTGGATTGGTGCCAGTGTCTAAAACTCCATATAGGATGGCGCCGAAAAAACTACAAGAATTAAATATACAGTTGCAGAAATTGATGGATAAAGGTTACCAAGTTACTAAAATAAAAATAGTCTTTTGTAACATTCTAGTAAGTGAATGTTGCCATTGGTTAACATAGTTGAGTTTCAACAACATTTTTTAAATGAATGTTATTAATGTTGCATTTTGCAACGTTCATTAACTGTTGCGAAAAGTTTTATTTTTTGCAACGTTGTTAAAATTTGGTTCTATAGCAACGTTGAATGTGTGTTGCTGGAACTCTTAATATATAGTATTTTGTAACGTTCATTTACTATTACAATGTTATTTGAATGTTGTGAAAAGGTTTATTTTTTGCAACGTTTATTGAACGTCGTTAAAATATGGTTCTATAGCAGCATTCAATATCTGTTGCTGAAACCCTTACTACATAACTTTTTGCAACATTCGTTTGTTATGGCGAAATTTTGTTTTTCTTGCAACCTTCCTTGAATGTTTCGAAAAGTTTTTTTTTTTCTTTTCTTTTAATTGTCCTTTTCCTTTATTTTTTCTTTCTCCACTTATTCATTCTTTCTCCTCTCCTTTTCTTTCTTCCCCTTCCACCATGGACACTGCAAAACCCTCTTACTCTCGATATGGGTTGAAATTGTCGAGGCCATTAGGTTAATCTACGTGCTCATCCACTTTAGGAACTAAATTTCTGCTCCGTGGTTTGCATTACCAAGTTCTAAATACAGTTGCGCCACCTACACCCGAATATTCTCCGCCGCTTTGGGTCATACTCATATGCATAGCCGCCGGTACAACAACGTTTCTTTCCTTTCATCTATACTTTATACATTGGGGCTACTAGATTAGGTACAGATTCAGGTTCCAAATCGTTCTTCTCCTTTCATTTATACTTTATACTTTTCCTTTTTTGTAAGGAATACATATAAAATCTCCTACCCCCATCTTTTCTACTGCTCAATATTTGGGTTTTTGAAAATCTTGCTCATTTTGCAGAAAAAATATTAAAATGCCAAAGAAAGAATCAAGTAATCTGCAGCCCCAAGTCCTAGTTTATTGAATAGAGAATTCAGATTCTGTGTCTCGACATTTTCAGTTCGAACCCGGCCAACTCTTGATGAGTCCACTTTATACTTGTTTCACACTAGTTCTTGCTAATTATTGCGATCATTGTCGCACCGATTTGTGTAAATTTGATAGCCTATGTAGCTAATTTCTATTACAAATTCCGTTTGGGGTTTTTAATTAATTTTCTTTGACCGTTGCATTCTTGAGGTTGGTTTTAGTTGGGCATAAATTTTTCTATGCGGAATAAATTTTATATCGTCAAAAAATCATAAATGGGAAAAAAATTGTTTCTTGATTGATTTATAAATATTATCTTTTGCTATTGTACCACAAACAAGAAATTCGGGTAAACATTATAATGGTGAGATGATGGATAATGCTTGTGAAGGTGGCTATACCACCCTAATTACCCAACATGAGAGTGGCTGTGAAGGTGTTCGACATTGAAAAAGTTTGTCTGGTACAGGTGGATATAGGACCAGGTTTTTGTGTGTTGATTTTACTGAACCTTAAACTATTATTCTTGCTTGTCCTTGTGTCACGGGGTGGCTTTCTTCTTAGTACAGAAAGGGACACCGTGCGGCAGTAGTCTGCTCCGCTAGACTACCTTCCGCCTTTTCTCGGGACGAAAGAGATTTTGATTACAAATAATAGAAAGCTTGAAACATGATTTAAGAAAACTTGATCATTGATTGCTTGAAAGCTAGAAATTACAATTGTTGAAAGCAGTAAATTACAATGGCTAGTGCAGGGGGCGAACACTAGAAAGCTTGAAAGATTGTTTGAAAGACTAATACCCCCTATAATAGATAAAACAAAAAAACCTAAGTACCACGAGTAGACGTCTTCTTGCCGAAGAATCATACTAAAATTTATCTATTTTCTAGCTATTTTACAATGGAAATAAATATTACAACGGAAAGGAAATTACAACTCGAAATGGACTAATATTTACAATGTGCGGCCGAAGTTGGGCAAACTGCGGCTGCGACGGGGTCAAGGGGCTTAAGCAAAGCTGCGGTCCTTGACACTCTCCCCCATTTGATTTGGTGACGTCCTCGGAGCCATCGATGAATGATATGCTTCAATTAATGGCTTGAAAGCTCCAAGGTCTTTTTCACTTTCCCAAGTATTCTCCTCGCTGCTGCATCCGCTCCATTTGACCAAATACTCTTTATGATGTTTCCTAGAAGCTCGAGTAGTTCGATGGTCAAGAATCTCTTCAGCAACCTTCTTCTCAGCTCTTTTCAGTTCAAACACAGGTCGCTTTGGCTCATTTCTGGATGCATCCTCTTTGTCGGCAAAGTATGGCTTGAGTACGCCAACATGAAGGACTTTGTGGATTTTGCACCATGAAGGGAGATCAACTTTGTATGCGACTCTTCCGATCCTCTTCATGATGGGTAATGGTCCAATATATTTTGGCACCAATCTTGAATCTTTCCCTCTTGTCAGTTTATACATATTTCTGTCAGGGAGTTTCACCATTACCAGATCTCCAACATTAAATTCAATGAAACGGCGCTTTAGATCTGCAGACTTTTTGTATCGTTTCTGAGCTTTCTCAAGATAACTCCGAGCAATGTCAATATTTTGTTTCCACTCTTGAGAAAAGCTTTTTGCCTGAGGGGACTTGGTACTTTGATCTATATCCACAGTATGAGGGAGTAACGGTTGCTGGCCAGTAACAATCTCAAAAGGACTCTTATTGGTGGAAGAGCTCTTTTGGGCATTAAAACACATCTGAGCCGCATCCAAAAGTTTCACCCAATTCTTCTGCGAAGTAGAGATAAAGTGCCGAAGATATTCTTCCAGCATGGAATTGAAACGCTCTGTCTGTCCGTCAGATTGTGGGTGAAAACTAGAACTCATGCTCAAGTTGGAACCAAGGAGTTTGAACAACTCGGTCCAAAATATGCCGGTGAATCGAGGATCCCGATCACTGACGATGTCTTTAGGCAGTCCCCAGTATTTGACAATGTGTTTGAAGAAGAGTTGAGCTGTCTCTTCGGCTGAAATATACTTAGGCGCTGCGATGAAAGTTGCATATTTTGATAGACGGTCCACCACGACGATGATAGTGCCAAAATCTCCAATTTTTGGCAATCCAACAATATAGTCCATCGATACACTCTCAAACGGTCTCGTTGGGACAGAAAGGGGCTCCAGCAAGCCTGCCTTCTTCTGATGATCCGCCTTATCTTGCTGACAAACAAGGCAAGTCTTCACATACGTTGCAATGTCGTCCCGCATTTGAGGCCAGTAGTATGCACGCTGTAATAGTGCAGAAGTACGTTCCTCTCCGGGATGTCCGGCCAAAATTGTGTCGTGGCATTCTGTGATAAGAGACTTCCTTAAATCTCCACCCTTTGGGACATATAGGCGATCTCCCTTAGTTTTCACTAGGCCCCCATCGAGCCAGAACTGCCGAGTTTTACCCTGCTTGATGAGGTCGACCAAATATTGAGTAGTCGGATCCTTATCCAAAAGTGCCCGAATTTGGTCCCTTGTGTTTGTGGCCACTGTGCTCTCCGAAAGAGCAGCCAAAGAGCAAATAGTGGCCAAGTCAGCCCGACGACTGAGAGCATCGGCAACATGATTGCTAGATCCGGGACGATACTCTAGCATGAAGTTGAACTCTGAAAGAAGTTCCTGCCAACGAGCCTGTTTGCTCGATAGTTTCGGTTGAGATATGAAGTGACAAACTGCGGTGTTATCTATCCTCACAATAAATGGAGACCCAAGCAAATAGTGACGACATCCCCTAAGGCAATGGACAACCGCCAACAACTCCTTTTCATGCGCTGAGTAACGACGCTCTGCTGGATTCAGCTTTCGGCTCTCATATGCTACAGGATGTCCTTCTTGCATAATGACTCCACCAAGTGCAAAGTCTGAGGCATCCGTTTGTACTTTGAATGGTTTGGTCATATCCGGTAGAGCTAACACCGGATTCGTCCACATAGCCTTCTTCAACTTTTCGAAAGCATTTTGGCATTGGGGTGACCAATCCCAATCCTTATCCAAATGTTTTATTTAAATTTTTTGAGTACACTCACAGTTATCGGAAGCCAAGTATGAATTTTATAAATTTATGTGAGAGAGCTATAAATTTGAGTTAAATACCGGAGCATAATTATTTTAGTAAAAGAACACGTTAAATTAATTAATGTATTTTATATATTATTATTTTACTTTTTGTCATTTATGTTTTTTGAATCATGAGTAACTATATGTATTTAAGGTGCATACTAGATGTCAACAGCCAAGCCAAATTTTTTTTTTTTGCACAACAAGCTGAGATTTGTTCTTAGGCATGATAAATTTGGTTATATCCTTGAGTAGCCCTTTCCAGAAGCACATGTTGATGACTCAATTAAGGAAGAGGTAGCTACTATAATAAACACGGTGATTACGATAGTATTGTAACATATGTGATGCTTGCAGTTATGTCACATTAGTTACAAAAGCAACGTAAGGATATAAATGTTGACATCATGATTTTTCATTTCAAGGAGTTGAATGATAAACAATCACGTGTGGAAAGATATGAGATTTCCTAGCAACTATACCAGTGTATAATGGTAAAGGGAACTTTAGTCAGTGCTCATGTATTGAAGATATTGACTACATTGAGAAGTTGTCTCAATAGAGTTTAATCATGGACCATGAATAAAGTATATATTTGGTTCTACAATCTCTGTTAGAAAGTTATTCATACCAAATTATGAATTTTGATATGAATAAACTTGAGTGCACATTCACTGAATTGCTAAACATGCTTAAAAATGTTAAGCCCAGCATCAACGTATGTAGTGGGCAAGTCTTAGTTTTTGATTCCTCTAAAGGGCATGAAGAGAAAGCCTAAAATGAGGCTTTGGGAAAGTATCCAAGATGGCAAAAACAGTTAAAGTGAAGAAGGACAATACCAAATCTAATTACCCTTATTATCATTTTGAAATGATAGGTCATTGAAAAAGAAACAGCAAGACTTATATCTACTACATTAGTTTCATGAGTATTAGATGACAGATATGAATCTCATATTAGTATGCGAAAACTAAATAGAAGTAGATCACTGCATTAGAAAGAAGTTGACATGTACGTTGAAATGAGCAAATATTGCTACATTACCTGTAGGAGCTANCAAAAACAGTTAAAGTGAAGAAGGACAATACCAAATCTAATTACCCTTATTATCATTTTGAAATGATAGGTCATTGGAAGATAAACTACAAGTCTTATATCTATTTCATTAGCTTCTGAGTATAAGATACCAAATATGGATTTCATATTTATATAAATATGCAGAAGTAGACCACTGCAAAAAGGGTAAAGTTAACGTATAGTTGAAAATGAGTAAATGTTGTTGTATTGCTTGTAGGAGCATACTTTTTGTCATTGCCTTTAAATTTAGTATTGAAATTAGAAAAATATTACTTTTGTACCCACCATTACCAGAATATTAAATAAATTTCATGTTGGGCATGAATTATTTTAATGTTAAGGACAATTATTTTTATTTTATCTTGATAAGATCTTAATGGTTATGGTAAATTACTAAATGATATTTATATTCTAAACATTGAGTTTTCTATAATGATTATAAAATTTGAAAGGTATAAAAGTGATAATCTGAATAACACTTGTATCTGACATTGCAGACTTGGTGACATAAATAAAATTCAATTCCAAAATTACATAAAGATGTATATCTGGTATCAACTGATTTTGAATAATTTGACAAATGCAAATCATGTCGTTGGGCAAGAAGACAAAATTCCCTTTTATTCGAAAAGGAAAAAAAGCTGCAAAATTACTGGGCCTAATACATATTGATGTCAATTAATGTTAGATGAGATTTCTCCTATTTAATCACATTTGCTATGACTATTTCAAAAATGGTCATATATACTTGATGAAATTTAAGCATGAAGTTCTTGAAAAGTTCAACGGATTCAAGGTAGAAGTAGAGAAAAAATTAGGTAAATATATTCTTACACTAAAATCTGATCAATGCGGAGAATATCTTAAATGTGAAACTTCAGATTATCTGAAGGAGAATGAAATTCTTTCGCAGTGGACTCCCTCACATACACCAAAACATAACGATGTATTTGAAATAAGAAATCACATACTATTAGATATAGTGCAACTAATAACGAGCCATGCAAAACTCCCAAAATCATTTTTGGTTCATGCATTGTCACGTGCTACATATTAAATCGTGTTCCCATCTAAATTCTTCGACAAAGCTCCATACGAGTTATGGAAAGACAGAAGACCCAACTTGTCTCATTTTAAAGTTCGGGACTATAACGCTTATGTGAATCGCACTAAATCAGATAAGTTTGAAGCTAAATCTGATAGATGCATGTTTATGGAATATTCAAAAGAGACATTTGGATATCAATTCTATAATCTCATTGAGAAGAAAGTCTTCGTCTCACAACATACCATTTTCCTACAGAAAGAATTTATTTTTGGAGAGGACGGTGGGAGTAAAATAGAATTTGAACGAATTTAAGAGTCCACAAATATAGTTAACCAAGTAAATAAATTTCTGTATGATCCCATACCTACTGAAGGATATACTTTTGATCAAGAAGTAGAGACTCTTGAGGACAAGTCAACTTTGTGTAAATCTTGTAGGATCATTCGACCTGCTAAAAGGTACGAATCCATGAATACTAATTAGACGTTACTAAACATGGATGATGAACCTACTAATTGTAAGTGTTATGCCTTATATCCAATCAATTTGGATTATAAACACTTTTAATATGTTTAATGTATTTTTTTGGCAAGATCTATTATTTATTTAAAATACTATTCTAATAAATTATACTAAATAAAGTTCGTGGATTCAAATCTTAGTAATTTGTTAATCACAAGAAGTTGTGATTATGAGATATAAATTACATATGATTAAANAATTTATCATCATTTTTAAAGAGAACATAAGCGATTTTTAACAAATTAGTAAAAAAATAATAATATTTACTAACTAAAGACAAAAAAATAAAAAAATTAATGGGGCAACAAATGGGGCAGGAACTTGGCCCGCCCTACCCCGAACCCGTCATGTCCCACATTAACTGGGTATGGAATGGGAGTAAGGTAACAAAAATACCCGACGAGATGGGGGTGGGAATGCCCGACCCGTCCCATACTTGCCCCGTTGCCATCCATAAGTCCGTAGATTTAAGTCTTTGTAATTTGTTAATCACAAGGAGTTGTGATTATGAGATACAAATTACAATATGACTGAATTTTAAATTATTCATGGTCGAAATAATAACGAGATACGGATAGACTATCATGTGTGGCATTTTTTAATTGCGAAGTAAGTAGCTGATGTCACAAATTAAAGTGTTGTGACATTTAAATGAACACGTAGATGTTTTGTTATAGAACAAAATATTGGAGACCCGCTGGGGAGATTCCACATGGATAACTATTTAAGTGTTAGTGGTTAATCTCTAACGTTCGATAGTAAGATTAATCATTTGACTTGAGGTCATCATAGTGCATTATCTGAAGACAGTCATGCTTTGGTGATGTTGGATGTTACTCTGCCAAGTGTCACTAATACGACATCGTTCAGGTATGTCAAGGATCATATGAAGGTTGTGAATGATCAATAGAGATTTCGTCACCCATAGATAGTAAAAGTTTATGATCTACATTTCATTCAATTAAGTTGATAATGAAATAATTGGCCAAGGTGAACTCATAAGTCGAAATGAAGTTTTTGACTTACATTGACTTAATAGTGGAATGAAAGATATGATCAATAATTGAGATTGACATACATCCATATCTCGTGATTGATCGAATCATATTGGCGAATGGATTATAGTTTCACGATAAATGAATAAGTTTGGTTTTCTTATACCACGTGACATTTCGTGTCACATGTATTACCCTGACATATGGTTAGATATCAATCTGGGACGACGAATGTGGATTGATGATAAATTAAAAGGGGGTATTTCAATTTTTCAATTTTGATTAGATCATAATAATAATTCACGTCGTTAGATATCGTGATCAATAACTTAATGAGTCACACACAAAATGAGAACCAGAAAAATGAGATTCCAATTAATTAATTAACAATCGTTGTACAATTAATTAATTAAGTTGCTTATTAATAGGTCCAAATTATTTAATTGGATTAATTAATGGATCATGCTAAATGTACAGAATTTTTTACCAAATCTTTTACGTACTACTCACAATGGGAATGTGGACCACATTGTCGAAATTTTTAAATACACGCGGGCCCCACACATTATGTGAGAGGAGGTAATTCATTATGTACAAACGATTATGTACAAATGGATTAACTATTAATTAATTCATAGACCAAATTTGATTAATTTGATTAATTAAATATTGGACCGGGTTAAGTTTAAGAGACGTGTTGAGCCCACTTGGATTTCTATTAATAGGCTGCTATGGTTTGAACATATATACACATCATTATTATTCTTGTTCGCACAAGAAAAGAAAATAAAATCCTAGTTTTCATTCTTGTTCCCTGTGTGGATTTTCATTGGATGCTGGACAATTAGACAGTTCTGGATTCCAGATCGTGTTGTTCGTGATCGAGAATTAGGAAATGAGCTAGCAGAATTTATCAAATGTATAATTTCTACAACAATTTCTCTCTAAGTACAAAGCATATCATTGGTGGGAATTGAAAAATAATTTATTTTCCGCTATATATGTTAAGTAAATTCCCAACAGTGGTATTAGAGTCTACTTTGTGTTTATTAGAAATTGTTTTGCATCATGGTTGATTGTTCCTGTTATTCTTGATTCTAGCAATATTGAAAATTATTTTTATCTTCAAAAATCTAATTTGAAAAGAAAATATATTTTGGGTTAAAAAAAAATTAAAAAAAGGGGTCAGCGGCGAAGGCCGCCACCGTCGCAGCTGCTACTCGCAGCAGCGTGATTTACAAAAGGCAACATGACACTTGTAAAGCGCGCTGTCTCGAGCCTTACAGCGGCATTTGCGGTCGCTATTGCGGCTGTGGGTAGCAGCGCTTTCGCATTGCTACAGGCAGTGACATGTCGACGCCAGAGTACAGAGGCTCCCGCTGCAGACGAGTGAGGTGCCGGTCATTGCTGGCGCCGCCAAGGGTTAGGGTTTTATTCTTGTTGTTTTATAGGCCTGCGAGCTCTTCATTTATTTTGAACCATCGAGTCCATTATTATTGTTATTATTATGGGACTGCGCGTCCAATGTCATTCAGGCCTACGTGCCAACTGGTGTAGGATACATGCTGTGGCTGGACTGATTGAACATGCAAGATGAAGAGAAAATCGTGGAGATGGTGTATTGATACTAATTCAATGCAACATCCATAGAAATTGATCAACTAGTCTTCCTTTTGGCTCGAGAAAACTAGATAAAATTAGTCCATAATCATCCACACTCTTATAAGTATATTTATTTTCATGTTTGATGCATAATGAAATATGCACATATAAATATGATTAAATTGATGAGACCTTTGCATGATAAACCCTTCATNCACTAAAATATTAAGTCAGAATTATTATTTGCCTTCCATCATTATAGTGAAAAACGAGAGTCCTAAATCGATCTCAACTTGTTGAGTACGCTCAAGGCTAGTTCATTAGGGATATGCTTGACACAATGAAATATTTGATATTTCTGAATGATGGTTCAACTTAACTAAAATTCATCTTTTGATGAGTACACTCAAAAAGAAAAATTCTAGATACGTGTTAAGTTAACACATAAGAGTGTAAAAACAAATAGTTGTCAATTTAATGATCTAGAAGCTATATAGAGATACCATTTATGATAATAGTATCTACTCAAATATTTTATTAAGGCTTGTTGAGTACACTCAATATTTTAATATAATAAATGGGATCTCAGCCCACTGAGAAACTAAAATTTATTTTTTGATGAGTACACTCAAAAAGAAAAATTCTAGATACGTGTCAAGTTAACACATAAGATGTGTGAAGACAAATAGTTGTCAACTTAATGATCTAGAAGCTATATAGAGATACCATTGATAATAGTATCTACTCAAATATTTTATTAAGGCTTGTTGAGTACACTCAATATTTTAATATAATAAATGGGATCTCAGCCCACTGAGAATCAAGTATGGATTCTATTCATTTATGTATGAGGGTTATAAATTTATTTTAAGCAGTGATAGCATTTTTAACTAAAGTCCATATTAAATTTATGCAATACATTTTAATACATATTAATTCTTTACTTTTCGTCATTTATACTTTTGAATCATGAGTAACCATATGAATTTGAGAGGCATATTGGATGCCAACAAACTGGCTGGATCGAATTTTATCGATTGGCATCGCAATTTGATAATTGTTCTCAAGCATGAGAAAATTAGTTATGTCCTGGAGCAGCCCTTCCCTTTCATGAGGTACCTACTGAGGACTCGACTGAGGAAGGTGTGACTGCTTATGATAAACACAATGATGACGATAATACAACAACATGTGTGATGGTTGCAGCTATGTCACTAGAGTTGCAAAAGCAACACGAGGGTATAGATGCTTGCACTATGATTTTTCATCTCAAGGAGTTATATGATGACCAATCACGTGTTGAAAACTATGAGACTTCCAAGTAACTGTACTGATGCAAAATGGCAGAAGGATCAGTCAGTGGTCATGTGCTATGATTGGCTTTATTGAGAAATTGGCTCAATTGGGTTCAATAATGGACCATAAACTAAGTGTTGACTTGGTTCTACAATCTCTGCCAGTGAGTTATTCACAGTTCATCATGAATTTCAATATGATTAATCTCGAGTGCACACTCCCTGAGTTGCTGAACATGCTTAAAACTGTGTTATTCACAGTTCATCATGAATTTCAACATGAATAAGCTTGAGTGCACACTCCCTGAGTTGCTGAACATGCTAAAGACTGTGGAGTTCAAATCAAAACTAGTAATGGACATGTCTTAGCCATACAATACTCTAAGGGCACTAAAAGGAAGATTAAAGGTTGTTTTAAGAAATTATCCAAGAAGGCTAAGAGTAATAACAAAACAGTTAAATCAATCAAGGACAATATCAAATCTGATGACCCGTGCTAAATGCACGAGCAAGTTATCGGCGACTCAAACTTTTGCCTTTAGTTTTGAAGCAAGATGAAACATATCTATGATATACTCTCTTATGTTTTTTTTAGTCTTCTACTTTAGTGAAACCAATATTACTAGAAGCATACTAGTTTTGGCCTTAATTATCTTTTGCAAAGAGTTTTTCAATTTCTTTAAAAAATTCATTGGCAGTAGTTATCTTATCGGACACAACGCCCCGGAATGTTGCTGAAATTCCACGCTTCATGATGATAACTTATGCAATTTGAATGATCTCATTTATTCGAGTCCTTTTTTTATTAGTGGAAGCTTATCCATAATAGTAGTATAATGTCCACTCCTTAATGCAATGTCTAGATTCATGTCGTCACGAACGATACAAATATTCTATTTCCAACCCTTAAACTTTGGCTTAGGCATAGGCATTGAATTGATGTTGACAGATATTGCAAAAGTTGATGGATTTATTTAATAGAGTACTTAAACCTAATTAACATGTTCACATGAAAATCCATATTGAGCAACCAATAAATTCAAATAATGGTGAACTCTATCACAAGAGACTAGGCACAATATTGACATTTAGTCTTTGAACAGAAATATCAACTTATAAGTAATACTCTTGGTGTAATAATCAAATGTTGATAATAAATCATTTCAAATAATAAGTCTATCTTTGGACCGACTTAATGTTCACATAAATCGAGACTTTCTAATTGTCACATACTCATTACCAGATGTGTGCAAATAATTCGGTCAAATATTGACATTCCTTTGCACTGATGAATATCTGCAAGAATTATGTGTACACAACCTTCCAAATAATCCAAATAAATTAATTTAGACAAACAGATGTTACGTGTAGAATATTTTATTGTATGAATGTGTGGTTAAAAATAAGTATGTAGAAATAAGAATTTTGAAAGAATATGAGTCAAACAAGGCTAAGATATATAATTTGAATAAAAATGGGTGGCAATTGCATTACAAGCCTAGTAGGGATGCACAAACAAATCGTGAAACTACAAATCGAATCGAATCCATTAGATTAGTTCCACGTGGACTTATGGTTTTTTCTCTTAAACAAAACCAAACCAAACCAAAACGTTTGGTTTGGATTTCGATTTCAAAAACTGTACAAAATCAAACCGAACCGTTTCAAAATGGTTTAGTTTTTGTTTATGAAACTTACTGCTATTAACCCAAGGATTGATTATAACATCAATTCCCTTTTGACTGCCGAAGTAAATCTTTTTTTCATCTACCTAAGTTGTTTGTGAAATGATGCTAATCATGCAATCTTTGTGATATCTGCTATGTATTTTACCCAAGAAAAGAGAAGAACTACTGCACCCTATGTGTTATTTGTGATATGGTCACTTGTTAAACAAATGTAAATATATTCACGAGTCATGACCTTTACATTGTTAAAATTGGCACCACAAATTTTTAACAATTTCTAGCATTTGTTTCTCTTTTAAAAATTGTCTTTTTTATGTCTTTGTTTTTGTTGAGAGTATGGTGGTCTATAGAGTGGGAAAACATACAATCTACAATTGTGAAGAATGATTTGGGTGGAGAAAATGTGCTATCAATAAGTAAACTATAAATTTAAACCGAACCAAACCACAAAGAATGGTTTGGTTTGAAAAATAAAATAATTTGGTTTGGTTTGAAAAATATTTCAAATCGCAATTTGAGTTGAAAATATGGCACAAACTGCTCAAACCGAACCTTGTTCACCTTGAAAGCCTAATGCATGCAAAAGAGAGCTTCGACAGTCTCGTGGTTGGATGACCTTTCGAACAGTTAATAGGTGTAGTTTTACGTGTGATAAAATAATAAAAAGCACGTGTTTTAAGTTATAAAAGGAGGAGAAAATTGAATTAAATGGGCATTTTTTCGTTTTCCTCTTAAAAAATGACCAACTCTTAAAAGCTATGGATATCTGGCCAAATTTTAAAATTATGGATTTAGCTCATGTTTGAGCCACATTAAAATTTTTATTTTCATTTTCATTCATCTACTTATTTTCAACCACACATTTTTCAATAAAATAATATTTTACATCACGTCAATAATTTTTCCTTATTTTTTCAACTACACAGTCTCCGTCAATCTACTATTCCAGAATACGAATTCCAAAATAATATGGCTCAAACACATCATTAAAATATATTTGGAATCTTTTAAAATTATAACTCAAAATTGAAGGAATTTGACTAATTTAACCCTAAGGAGTACACAAAAAATGAATAATGTTATCTAGCACGTCTATTTAACATTATGTGATATGGTTAATTAAAGTTGAAATTATGTAGTTCATTACCTTTCATTTAATAACACTTATTGTCATCTAAACTAATATTTTAACACCAATTATACTAAATAACAGCACTTCAAAAAAAAATTACACTCAAACCAAACCCAAAACCTTTAATTACCGACTATACCAAAATCCACAAAAATTACACTCATCCCAAAGGAAACCCTTTCTTTATGCTAGCCCCAAGAAATTAGCCCTATCCTCATAGTTAGCCCATGCTTGACAACTATTATTTGACAAAAATAATGCCTTGAAGTGATTTTTAGGAGAATATGTGGTTAAAAATGAGTAGATAAAAAAAGGAGTTCCGAAATGATAATTGTCAAACATATGCTCAATAATACCGTTAAATGAATTGGATCTGATTGTAATATCCCACCAAACCATTGCATAGAGGTACAAGGTAATGACAAAGATAAACAAATTCATCATTTCAAAATACATTAATTATTAATGGGTGAGAAGTGGTGGGTGGGAAACTGGGAACCATATTATAATCATGTATACAGTCAATGTATTCAGGGTGCTTTTACTCTCTTTAGAGCTTTAAAAGCGTCTTTTGGGGGAGAATTTTTTTTTTAGTGAAATGTATGATTAAAAATTAAGAAAAAGTTATGATTCTATATAGAATGGTCGTTTGAATATAATTTTTAAGAAAAATAATTTTAAACATCCCTCCCAAACATGCTTTACTATTATATTTTAATAAAAGAATCAAATTGTATATTGTGATGAGACCCCAACCCGAATACAATATGGACTTGTGTTAAACATGTATTGTAAACAAATCAAAATTAATTAATTAATTTTTCAATTCAACACCTACTTTGCAGCATATAGGATAAAAGTATTCAGTAAATTTTCATTGTAGGTCCTCATCTTATTTTCAATATTGCAAGTTTGCACTGCCCTTTTTCTGTGCCCAAAATGTTTTCTCAAACATTCAGATTTGTAACAGTTTGATCCTTAGTAAATAGTCTCCATGCATGTTATTTTTCAAAAGGTACATTAATAAACAAATCTTCAAGCTTTACGAGTTTAACCAAGTTTAGGTGAGGTTTAGGAGTAAAATGGTGTTTTCTTATCAAATAATGCATATCAAACATCTAAAATTATAAAATACTATATTTACTTAATAATTCTTATTATTAGTCAATTATACAATTTTCAAATTTTTGAAATGTAAAAATTAGAATATTTTTCACAGTTTCAATTTTTAAATAGACAAATCCTACTTAATAGATTTATAAGAATTTCATTCATACTTTTGGATTTTGCAACAAAATAACGAGTCTCGAGATCATAATTATATAGATAGTACCACAGTTTATATATTATTTAACTATTTAGATAAAATTATTTTTAGCTTTTGTACAGATAAAATATTTTAAGAACTTAAAATTAAAGTCCAATATTTTTTTAAATAAATAAATTAATAAGTAAAAGTCTCATAAAAGACTTCA
>CAIGRB010139041.1:0-12502 GCA_903798255.1 Fraxinus quadrangulata | reverse complement strand
AATAATAATAATAATAATAATAATAATAATAATAATAATAATAATAATAATTTTATTAAAAATTATATAACACAAATTACCCAAATACCCTCCAACAATTTATTTGGCAAATGAAAAAAAGGGGCAAATGGGACTTTGCACCAGTTTTGTGAATATTCACTTTTGCACCAAAACATCAAAATGGTGCAAAATTTAGTGTTGGAGCATTTTTACAACAAATTTTGGTGTTGCCATTGGAGTTGCTCTAAAGGCATTAAAATTTTAACTCAAGGGGCTATTCATGAAAGCTGGGACTTCAAGAGTAATTTTTCATTTTTGTGTAGTATATTACAATTTTGCGAAAGAGATTACCACTTTAAACGTTTATAGTATCATAAAACTACAATAAAAAAGCTTGCTAGAAATACTATTTCAGAATGAAATATTTTGAACTTAAGATTTCTTGGCTTGGAGCAGAGCTTGTCGATGTTAACATGCTTCTCGTGGGGGAAAAAGGTGATTCACTGTCAGTCATAGTCAAAGGCCGGTATCACGTTGGTATTTTTCTTTTGGGCATCTTTGATTTACCTTATTGGACAAGATTAGACGCTTAACTGTTTTAAGTTTTAGCACCTTTTCATTCATGTTACTCCAGAATTTTATAACAAAAATAAATAATCTTCATCGAGATCACACTTTTAGCATTATTTTTAAATTGCATCGAAGGTCTTTAATCTTCACTTATTGTCGTATTTATATCATAAACTTTTTTTAGTTTCATTCTTATCTTCAATATTCTATTAGTTAGAATTCTGGTTTATAACTACATTTTTTTTTTCAAGTATTATTTTAGTTTACTTTGAAATGAAGATAAATATTCAATCACACTTTTTTATTCGTCGAATTTTTGTTTATTGAAAAATATGAAGGGTAAATAAGTGTTATTACGCCCTCCTAATGAATTTTTTGATGAAATCATCACTAGAGATTAAATGCATTAATTAATGGAAGGCTCACGATGAGAATGTGAACGAAAATAGTTGAAGACGTAATTATGAATGATAAAAGAAAGCCATGTTGAAGACCTTTTTTACTGCAATAAAAGACAGTGGACTAAAAGAAAGCCATGGTGACAATTTAACGCTCATAAATACGGTCTGTTTGATAATTTTTTTGGCAAATATGCCTTTCATTCTTAAAATGTGTTATAAATACATCGTCTTTCTTTTTGCACGACTTTTGAATCATCTAAAATTCTCGTTAAAATAGTGGAAGTTAAGAGTTTTCAATATTTATTGTTGTGAAACAACCAAAATATCTCTTGTTATAAGAAATATTAATATGTCCGGATCGGTGATAGGAAAGTTGGAAATACAAGAATTATGTATCGTTTGAATATCATTTGATGAAATCAACCACCTGAATGAATTGTTGAAGTTACATGACAAATAATGAAGTATTAGATTATAAAGATAAGAAATATGATAGAGTAATTAAGAGGTTTTATTGACTCAAGCAGAATAAAGAAGAGAGAAAATTACAATGCATCTTATAATTCTAGTAATTTATTTTCTTACACTTATAAAATTGTATAAAAGAGCTTAATATTTTATATGGAATATGTAGGGGACGTCCAAATCCTTTTAGTAGAGTTGTTGATGAAGTAAGATGGCAAAAAATCGAGTCCAAAATGAAAAAGGAGAGAAAAATGTGGAAAACCCGAAACAGGTCAAGTGGCGCTACAATGCCCACCATCGGGTGCCTCGGCGCCGGAGCCGGCACCGAGGCTCACATGCCAGGGCTGGGTGTTCTGCCGAAAAAAATTATTTTTTCCCAAATTGTTTTCTCAATCCCAAACTCTTCTTCAAGTCAACACCAATTTTTAACTTTCAATGGACTTCCAAAATAGAACTTCAACTTGACATAGGACTCCAATAATATTTCAAACTAAATTCTTCTTAATGTGCACTTCAATTAGATTCTTCAATTACTTCAACAAGGAATTCGGGTTATACCCTAATTTTAACAATCTCCACCTTGACACGGATTCCACAATGGAATGAACTGACTTCTTCAACAATAACCAAAAAATTAATTTCTCCAATAAAACACAATACTCCACATCTTCCAATGAATCCAAGCACTACTATTGTAGAATTATCTGATGTTCCCAAAAATTCATAATAATTTTATAATTTATCAAAATGGGCTGTAACACACCCCAAAAGCAGAATCAAACCAAAATGTTTTTAAAGAATGCTCATTACTAGTTAGTACGCCTTCAATTACGCTGAAAGCATGGTCAACAAAATCAGCATGCATACGCTTTTCCATTGGGTTTGTCCCTAACAATTAAAAACAATTTCCAACTTCCAATGGGCTTCCAAAATAGAATTTCAACTTGATATATGACTCCAATAGTATTCCAAATCGAATTTTTCTTCACGTACACTTCAATTAGAGTTTTTCCATCACTTCAGCAAGGAATTTGGGTCAAACTCAAATTCTAACAGATATAAACACTTGAGTTTCATTAAAATAAGATTTTGGGAGAAAATGTGTTTTGAAATAGTAAGAGGTTGTTCTCTTCGTATTTCAGCTTTTAGTTTTGAGTTTTAAATTCATTTTAATTTTGTGTTTTGAGTGTCTGTTTTGAAATTGCGAAAAATACGCTCTTTTTCTCATTTTGAAAAACTGTTTCTCAAAATAGGACACTAGAAAACGCGTTTATTTTGAAATTTTTTGAATATTTTTTATAACCTCAATATCCTGAAAATGAAGCATGCTCAGCATATTTCAAGTGCTACCCTGTATTCAACTGAGTGTATGTGATTTTTAATAGAAATCTAGACCTTTTTTTCCCCTCATAATGGTTGTACATGTGGATCATATAGCGTGGAACACAAGAAGTTTACTGGATAAAATGGCCGATGCCTATGCCGTATGGTACGATACGCTAAATATATTGCTCTCCACGTAGCTACATGCCGTGCTCAGAGAGTGCTCTCGGCGCTGTGCGTGTAGACTTCTCTTCACGCAACGCGAAGAGAAGTCTCCGTGCAATCTCCGCGTTGCGCGGAGAGAAGTTTCAGACTGTGCATATTAAAAGAAAATTCCTTTGTATTGAATTGCAGCGAAACGGAATTAAATTCGTGACCTTCCAAAAATTCGTGACTCTCCCAACTAAGGTACTTGGCAAAATCTAGCCATTTTCCACTTTTTGAAATTTTGGCTTGGTTTTAACTGAAAACATCCAAAACGATTTTTTGGAGTTTCCCATTTTCTTTATAAATTTTTAACTCGTTTTTAGAAATTCGTTTATGAAAATGGGTAAGTAAACGTATTTGCAGTGTTTTCAAAAATTAAAAATTGAAAATGACCTGAAAACAGCAAAGAGGACATGCCCTAATTTTTTGAAGAATATGTAGTTAAAAAATAAGAAAAAGATCAATTTACTTGTAATATTATTTTATAGGAAAATATGTGACTGAAAATGAGTTTTGAAGAAATGATTTTTTTAAGAAATGGAGTTCAAACGGGGTAGTATTCCTCGACGCCCACCTGCGTTACTTAATTTAATAACAAGCCATTATTTATTTGTTTATTTTGTGAATCAAATAGGACTGATTAGCTCCTTAAAAGTAGACAAGAATGGAGATTCAAGTCCACACATCATGAATCATTGTGAATATCTATCTATCTCCTCATGTATATCTGTCTATTAATAGCCATTTCAGTCCCGTATTTTCATCATCCTATATAACACAAGTGAATTTTCTCTAAGCCTAATATGAGCACACACTCGAGTTTTCGGTCCAGCGCGGACCTGGGATTTGGCTCCAACATCGACGAAGGAAGATGGGTTGCTTACATTCGTCGAACCCTAGAGGAAGAACTTGAGGAAGACACACAAATCCCAGTTAGTATCTTCAGTGTTCCAAAAACCCTACTGCTGAGTGCTCCAGATTCTTACATCCCACAAGAAGTTGCCCTTGGCCCTTACCATTGTTTCCGTCCCGAGCTTTACGACATGGAGAAATACAAACTTGCTGCTGCACAAAGGTATCAGAGAGAAATCCCACACAAAAAACTCCAAAACCTTGTTGATCAATACCTCAAATTCGAGCTCAAGATTCGAGCTTACTACCATAAACCGTTAAACTTTAGTGGCGAAACTTTAGCATGGATGATGGTGGTGGATACAACTTTCTTGTTCGAGTTTCTTCAAGTCTGTGCTGTCGGAAAAGGCAAGGTACCAACTAATGTTCCATCAAGAATGTCACATTTGGTTGAGTTAGCCGCAAATAAGGCAGCAGACAACGCCATATTTAGAGATCTTATAATGCTCGAGAACCAAATTCCATTGTTTGTGTTGAAGGAATTGTTAGAATTTCAGTTCTCATCATTAGAGTTGGCAGATGACTGGCTACTTTCCATGTTAATTGGACTCAGCAAAGATCTTTCTCCATTCAAGATGGTGGAAGAATTCCCCAAAATACAGATCATGGAATGTGCTCATTTACTCGATTTTGCATACCGTGTCATCGTGCCGAATTTGGAGGAACAATCTCTTGATCATCATATAGCTGAAATTGAGGAAGATGGTGAATCAAAGGAAGGCGAGAAGGATTCTTTCACCGGAGAACCGAGTCACGTTTGGCGGCTCGTTGATGAGGTATGGAATATCCTTTCTAAATTAGAAAAAGGACCAGTTCAATGGATCAAAAGCATAATCTTTTCAAAACCTTTAAAAGTGATTGTGAAGTTGCCTTGGACTATTATATCTAAGGTTCCTGTCTTAAAAATGTTAAAACAACCGTTGGAACAAGTATTCAGTGCCTTACATAAAGGAGCGGAGAAGAAAGTAGATAAAGATTCCGACTCTAAAGGTAACATAGAAAAACCTCCATCGATAGAAGAAATTTCAATCCCTTCTGTAATTGATCTCTTTGAAGTTGGAGTTTGCTTTGTGCCAACTAATAAAGGCATCCAAAGCATTAATTTCGACATAAAAACTGCCACACTTTATCTCCCTATCATTTGTATAGATGTGAATTCGGAGATTGTTTTAAGAAACATGGTGGCATATGAAGCGTGTAGAGCATCAGGGCCAATGGTTCTGACTCGTTACACAGAATTAATGAATGGGATTATTGACACAGAAAACGATGCGAGTTTTCTTCGCGATAAAGGGATTATTATAAACCGTTTGAAGAGCGATAAAGAGGTGGCGGACCTGTGGAATGGAATGAGCAAGTCTATTAGATTGACAAAGGTGTCTTTCATAGATAAAGTGATTGTAGATGTGAACAAGTATTACAACGGAAGGTGGAAGGTTAAATTTGGAAAATTCATGACGAAATATGTATTTCGTTCGTGGCAGATTCTCACATTTCTTGCTGCTATTATGCTGCTGTTGCTCATGTGTTTACAAGCATTTTGCCAGGTTTATAGCTGCAGACGCATTTTTCCTATCAAAGCCCTTGAACCTACGGTGACCGACTAGAATCTCGTCCGGCACCCCAATTTCTCCTTACCTTCTCAAGTTTTTTAAGGTCATGTTTGTATCTTATGTTATGTGTGGAACATACATATGTCTTTTGTTTTGTTAAAATGAAATAAATTTTGTTACGATTCGTGCATTTGGATGACTCTTCACTAAGTGGATTCTTTCTTGCTTTGTTTAAAAGGCTACAGAAACATTTCACTCTCGTTTGAGAGCTCACATCACATGTCAGTCCCTCGTGCCAGCTTTTGTTTAACTTGGTTTTGAAGTTTGGAGAACACTGAACACTTGGAGCATCCAATTAAATACTTCGGGCCCAATGAATAAGGCTGAAAAATTTCAAAGAAGGGTGCATTTGTTGGGACATGTGTCAAAGTATAAAGATAATACTGTAATGTTTAGTATTTTGTTTTGTCCTTGAATAAATTTTGCTTATTTATTTGTATATTTTAAATAATTATTGTATTTATAATATTTGAGCATGCAAATAAGTGTCTTCGATCTCTTCGTGATGTAAACAATTTGGCTGAATGAATTTCTATTAAAGAAACATGTCATCTTATAGTTACATTCTATCTAAATATGGTAATTCTATATATAGTACAATTATATATACAAAAATATTCTCGTGATCTTCAGAATCATCTTCAATCAATCTTCGTAATCTTCTTCAATTAAATATGCTGAAGAAATCGAGAAGCATCAATTTGCTCACAAGAAATAGATGTCGTTGCCGAGTCATCGCTATGGTAAATATGTCGGCAGTCTGAATATCAAATGTGATATGTGGAAAAGTAATAAAACGATTATCGTAAGCTTCACGTATAGAGTGACAATCCACTTCAATGTGCTTAGTGCGCTCATGAAATGCAAAGTTAGCAGCAATTTGAATGACATTAGTGTTGTCAGCATGATGAGGAGTAGGCCCATGTCGAGGATACCCAAGTTCCGCTAGAAGACCTCGAAGCCAAACAATCTCAGAGTCGGCAGAAGACATAGCACGATACTTAGACTCAGTAGAAAATTTAGATACATGATCTTGTTTCTTACTTCGCCACGAAATGAGCGCATTCCCCAGAAACATACACCAACCCGTAATCGAGCGACGAGTAGAATCGGCATCACTATAACCAACTAGCTAAAGAGGAGAACGTGCAAGAAAGAAAATGCCCTTATTAGGTGTTCCCAGTAAGTATCTAATAATATGACGAACTACAGCCAAGTGCGGGTGTCGTGGAGCATGCATAAATTGACCAAATTACTAGACAACAAAAAGATATCTGGTCGTACAATAGTGATGTAGTTTAAACTACCTACCAATTGTCGATATAAAGAAGACTCAGGAAAAAGATCACCATCCTCTTTGTGATATTTTACATTCACCTCCAAAGGCGTATCAACATATCTACCATCCTGAAGCCTAGCTAAGTTAATCACCTCCCCTGTATACTTATGTTGATGTAGGTAAGTCCCGGATGGACTCCAATGCACCTCAAGCCCTAAGAAATATTGCAAAGGCCCAAATCCTTCATATGAAAAGACTCCTTAAGTCGATTTTGAAGGTTAGATATCAATCTAGAGTCAGTCTCTGTAATAACTATATCATCCATGTATATAAGAAGAAACACCATACTTGCCTTGGTGTTCGAGATAAAGAGAGATGAATCATAGTGACTCTGAATGAATGAGAAACCAAGGAGAGTGGAACGAAAATTATCAAACCAAGTGCGAGGAACCTGTTTCAACCCATAAAGGGAGCGCTTTAACTTACAAACAACGAAAGAGGGCAAGGAAAAGAGACCCGCAGGTGGTGACATATAAATCCCTTCCTTAATGTCGCCATGTAAAAAAGCATTCTTAACATCCATCTGTCGCAAAGACCATCCCTTGGAAGCAGCTATAGTAATAACAGTATGAACCGTTGTCATTTTGTCAATAGAAGCTAATGTCTCCTCATAGTCTATACCATATTCTTGACGATTACCAAGAGCTACCAATCGAGCTTTATAGCGATCCAGTGATCCATCAGAGCGGAGCTTAACAAAATATACCCATTTGTATCCAATAGGTTTGATACCGAAAGGGCAAGGAACAATACCTATGTGTGATTCTCTTGAAGAGCTTGAAGTTCCTTTTGCATAGCTTTCTCCCAATATGGTTGGGTAACAGCCTGAGAATAAGAAGTTGGAACTGTGAACTGAGATAAAGTTGCAGAGAAACCATACCGATTAGGAGGATGATTAATGTAAGTAAACCGTCGTAGAGTATCAGAGACTGAAATAGGATTGGGATCGAGATCTGAATTAGGAAAGGGAAGTGATGCTGGAGGCCGTCATCTCTAATATATCACACCTGGTTTAAAGTACTCAATAGGATGAGGGCAATCCTCAAAGCTAATGAATGGGGTCGACTCAGAAAATGATATATGATGGTGGAAGTAATACTGATTCTCAAAGAAAACCACATTATAGGAGACACAAAAGCGATTAGCAACACCATTCTAACACAAATTCTTTTTGCTGTAAACCATGAAGGCACATCGTACCGACTGTGCAGAAAGCTTATGTCGTTCATGTGGAGGTAAATGGACAAAATACATACAACTAAAAATATACGTCATGTTATAGTTAGGATGAGTGTTGTGTAATTGAAAATAATGAGAGTCAAAATCTAAATGTTGAGCAGAGAGTCGATTAATCAAATGTACAGCCGTGGAGAGGGCTTCAACCCAAAATTTAAGAGGAATCGAAGAATCCAAGAGCAAAACCCTAACAACATCCAACAAATGACGATTTTTTCTTTCAGCCACTCCGTTCTGTTGAGGAGTATATGGGCAAGAGCATTAAGAAAGAATACCCTTCTATTGTAGAAAGGTTTGACACTGATGAGACATATATTCACCACCATTGTTGGACCTCAGAATTCGAATACTAGAAGAGAATTGTGTTTCAATGTAAGCTACACAAGTCTGAAGGATGGTACCAACCTCACTTTTAGAACGAAGAAAATAAATCCAAGTGTAACGACTAAAATTGTCAATGAATGTCACAAAGTACTTTGTTCAAAAAAGTATTTATTCGTTTTAAAACCACTGCAAGTGTATAATTCGTTAACAAGTAGTAAAATGGAATTTGAGTCCAAAATGGTTCCCACAGAGATTGATTTAGTTCTAATTCTAATTACCGTGACCTTAACCGAAACAATAAAAATTGAGAATGTTTGTTTTGATGAAATTATGACTAAATGAATGATAAGTATGTAAGTATAAATGAATTAACTAACTAAATGCAAAATTGGCGATGAATGTAAATTGAAGCGTTTTCTTGTATGTGATAAATGTATTAGGACCACGAATCCCTGTGTAATAATCTTTTTAAACCTAATTTCACACCTTGACACACGGTTGGAATAATGAAGAATCAATGCTCCTAAATTATTTAACAGTCTCTATCGAGTAAAGTTGAACATATTCTTACATGTGACCCAACTTTCTATGATGGATGCGAACATATAAAAATTTTTATATACGGCCCTAAGATTTTTATATACGACCCAAGATTTGTTTCCATAGGTGTTTCAATCAAAATAGGAAACCAGAATTTTCGTCTCAATTTTATACTATGCAACTGCATAGTTATGTTGAATGCAGTCCCATAGAACAATAAATTTGCCTCTGAAAATCCCTGAAACCTTCTATGCAGTTGCAAGGATTTTAAACTATGCGACCGCATAGCTATAATTTTTATTCCGTCAGACAGTTTTCAGTATTTCGATCGTATCTTTCTCTACCAATATCCGATTGAGGTAATTCAAAATTCGTTGGAAAGCTAAGTCAAAGGGCTACAAATTTTCTATAAAATATGCATTTTCAAATTCAAACATTTCCTATGCCAAAAATGAGTCTCAAACTGAGACTGAAAATTCGAAGCATAACTTTTTCGGTTGAAAGTTGATATGTTATAGTACTTCGACTATATTTCATTCATTTGACTTCTTTCCTCATCCAATTGATGCTCAACACTCTCAAATATTTATCGTGAGATCGACACAACATTTCAATATTTGCACTTGAGTCCTCAAACTTTGATTTTACTTCGTTTTAACATTTTTCGCTTGTTTTTCCAAATTTTCACCACGTTCATCGTTATTATCCTACAAAATACATTTGCATAGAATTAAACTATATTCCAATTTATTTCCAACAATAATCCATATTTTTTGATCTAGATAAGTATGTAAAACGTACTTATCAACACTCCCAAACTTGAACTATTGTTTGTCCTCAAACAAAATTGTAACTTAATTCCACATAAAATATGGTTTAATAACCTACCGGGTCTCCAGATTGGAATTTAGTATTAAACAAAATGAAAAACTTTAACAATGCAAAAATCAAATAAATCTCCACCAGTTTCATGCATAACTCGACGTGTGTTTGTGTGTAAACTCATGTAGCCATTTCAAGCTCATGATTGACTCAACATCTGACCCATAATAGTCAAATATTTCCTTACTTCGCTCCAGAGATGCACACGCCCTCAAACTTATTCTTTCCACTCAATTTTCCTGGGATACATCCAAAGTTAAACTTATTCACTTTTATTCCTTACCCTCTCTTAGTTTGGATAGATCTTACTATTACAAGTTCACACTTCAACAAAGCGAGATTCTCCTATATTTTTTATTGCTTAAACCTTTAAGAGTTGACTAAGTTACTTGCCTCTCATCGAAGGTATAGTTCTATCAACTAGATGTCTGGGGTTTAATCCATGCAATTTCATATACAATAGTATAATCAAAATTTTTTTGTAACATCTTCTCATTTGCTTTCTATATAACCCATTAGCGAGCTATATGCCGATAACTCCCAAGTCATATGACCATAGGGCACCAGGCTTTCAACCACCCTCACAGGCTTAATCACTCGAGTTATACATGCTCGAAAAGATGTTTTTATTCTTTTGTTCATACCTGAATTAATGCTATGCCCTTTTTCTTTTAGATATTCAGTTTCTAAAACTCACTTCTAACTTAAAGCTTTCACCTCATCATCATCTCATTGATTTTAGACAATTTATACAAATTAATTTCATGCACGAAATCCCTACTCATCTCAATGTTTCCCGATAATAGTTCAACCATCTCCAAACTACTCTATAATTGGATCATAAAATAATAAAACAGAGATTATTTTAGTCTACTTTTTATGTTCAACTTTTCTTTATGTATTGAACTAAATCACCAGCAAAATATGTCAAATATGAGTATCATGCATAAAAAATTGTCAAGTTTTACATAAACAAGCTTTGATTAATCTAATAGTGCACTATTTCCATTATTCACAGTCTATCCATAGTCTAATATTCAACATCATAGCTAGCAAAGTCATCAAACCCACACAAGTACACAAAAACTCTAATATAATGTTAGAAAATAAATAGATCAAAACTGAATGAAAACTTAATAAAAATTTCAAATTTTTTTTTCCACACAATTGGATAAAAACGGAAGTAACATGATAAATGGAAATATTCACATTCCCACCATCAAACTTATACAGAACATTGTCCTTAATGTTTATAAAATCAAGAAAAATTACAAGCACATAAAATTAAAGACAAATTCTCCTAAAAGTAAAGAAAATTGGGTTAGGAATACTCATTTGATCGATGTAGATGTGAAGATTGAGTAGAAGAAGTGTGAACCATGCATAAACTCTTTGTATCCTGTAAAGATGATGGATGACTCAATATTATTAAAAATTGTCAAAATTTTGAAAAATTAATAATCTAATGCATAAAGCGATATAAATAAAAGAGAAGAATTTGTTGGGTTACCTTCCAATCAGCGCTAGTTTATAGTCTATAGCTTGACTGTACGGCAACTGATCACGGGCACCTAAAGAAGGCTTTTGATGCCTTGTCTATTTTTCTTCTTTTGGCTTTGATCCACTTTTTATTTGATATCCACACCCCTTCCTTGTCATTTTCAACATAATAGGACTTGTCTATTCCATGTGTCTCAACTTCAATCATGTAGATTTGTATCTCCTCGTTAGGTTTAATTACAAAATCAATTTTTGGACAATCAATAAAGTCGGAAAAATGTGAGTTGATTTCCTCCTTATTGATAGCCTTATCCTCGCTTAGCTCCATAGTGAATGAATCTTCACTCATTTTGTGCTCTTCTTCAATTGTTGAACTCTTATTAGGTAGAATGATTGGTCCACAATCTAAATCCACGGGTAATGAGAAGTCAGTCCTGATGACCCCTTCAAATGGATTGTACCCCCAATGTTGATTTTTTCCCATTACATGCAATCTTCTAAAAGCATCTCGCTTTCATCCAACTTGACCAGCTATCTGATGACCCCTTCAAATGGATTGTACCCCCAATGTTGATTTTTTCACATTACATGCAATCTTCTAAAAGCATCTCGTTTTCATCCAACTTGACCAGCTATTTGAAATACTTTGCAATTACCTTTTCTTCTAAAAAAGAATGACCATTTCCTCAAGTTTGATGTCCTCATCCCAGTTATAAGGTATAAATCTCCAACGAGCATGTACCCTTCATCATTTTTGTCAATTTCTTGCTTCTGACACTTTAAATTATCTCTAAGCATCAAAAGTTTCGGCATCTGAAAATAAGAGTACGAGAACAAAAATTGTCCAGTACAATGTATCGAGTAGCAATTATCATAACTCGGGTATCCTCCAAGCATATTTTCATATTTTATGTAGAGATTATCCATTACAAAAGTTTCATTACCTTAACAAGTTAGAATTATACAATTATTTGAAAAAGTATAGGGAGAGAGTGTAAACACGAGGCAGATTAATAGTACGGGATTAGCTAAAAATAAAAACAATAAAATAAAATAAAATAAAATAAAAAAATAAAAGAAAAGTTCGAATTAGTGTCAAAGAAAATAAAATCAAACTAAAGTTAAATCCTCGGCAACGGCGCCAAAAACTTGTTGTACGAAAATATGTTTCGAATAAAAACTACCGCAAG
>CAIGRB010139037.1:35187-64933 GCA_903798255.1 Fraxinus quadrangulata | reverse complement strand
TCCTCACGCAGAGTTCTCTCAAAATACCATGCATGATACAGGTTTTTACTTTTCCATTAACAGACCCTTTTTGACGAACCAAAATAAGATTTCTATCAATAAGATCCCCAAGGTATTCCTGTGCAACCTCTTCCAAGTGTTTAGATTCATGTGGCTTTAGAAATCCCTCAGCGACCCATAACTTGATGAGTCTAGAGACTAGTATTTCATAATTTTCTGGGAAAAATCCCATATAGAGAAAACATGCTTTTAAATGGGCAGGCAAGTGTTTGTAACTAAAAGATAATATTTCCAAGCACTGGGCATCTTCCTCTGCTACAAATGAGCTTAAATTTTCAGCAACATACTCCCAAAAATCTTTGTCCTTGTTGACCTTTGAGAGGAGTCCACCAATCACCACAATTAGTAATGGAAGTCCTTGACAATTTTTCGCTATCTTTGTTCCGACATCCACCAAATCAAGAGGGCAATTTGCTTTGCCGAACACCTTTTGAAGAAATAAATTCCAACTTTCTTCCTCGTTAAGAAATCGCATCTGGTGATGAGCATTAGATGAGTTGACGTAATCAGCCACATCTTTTACCCTGCTTGTCAATATGACTCGACTTCCATTTTTATCATCTGGAAATATCATTTTTATGTCATTCCAAGCATCGATACTCCACACATCATCCACCACAATTAGGTATCTCTTACCCTTGAGATTTTTGTATACTTGCCCTTTTAAAGGATTATTATCTTCTTTGCGTACGCAGTCAGTAACAGCAAAGTCGTCTAGAAGGCTTAGAAGAATGTCTCGCATGCGATATTGTGGAGATAATGTTACCCAAGCACGAATATCAAAGCGATACTTGATATATGGATCATTGAAAACTTTCATAGTCAGAGTAGTCTTACCCATGCCTCCCATTCCAATAATGGGAACAACTTGGAGTTTAGATTGTTGATCATCACAGAGTCTCTCCCTTATCTGCATCAAGTCTCGAGCAAATCCCACCATATTAGTCTGGCAACTAGGAGCAGGTCTTGATGGCAAAAAATTCCTTGGATGGAGATTTGGTTCACCCTTCACATCCTCAATCTCCATCACTTCTTCTATAGTGGCATCAATTTCTGTCATTACTTTCTGCAAGTGTAGAAGATACTTTATATTTGCAGGAAAATAAAATAGTTTTGAAAAAGATTTTGCTGTTTTGAAAGAAGACCTGAAGACGATCCGATATACGGGACTCAAAGACATCTTCTGCACGATAAGCCGCGTGTCTGATTTTTCTTTCCAGTGATTTCACATCTTCCCTGCTACTTTGGGAAGATTGTTCAAGAAAAATCAGTAGTGAACTGAGCTTTTCTAAGAGAGGTACAAGCAGTAGATTTTCATCAGGATCCGAAACTCCATCTCCATGGTGGATCTGCTCAACAGTGTACATAAGAGAGACGACAGCAGCATGAGCCATGAATTGATCTGGGGTATTTTCAGAAGGCCAAAAAATTGCTCAAGGAAAGAAATTCCAATGGGGCATTTTCACATGAAATGAACTAGCAAATTGAGTTGCTGTTAATTGAATGGTAATTGGATCCAGAAGACCCGCTAATCATGTGGATTGTATAAGCATTATCTGATTATTATACCCGCACCCCCGGTTTTTCAACCCTGGTTTCTGCAAAAGTAAGCTTTCTTATCTCTCTCACACTCATATTGTCAAGTTGCATGGAAATTCTCTCTAGCTAAAGATTCTTGAGTTGGAACCTAATTTTTCTTTAATAATGCCTAATGTACCTTCATTTCCTTATATCAACTTTGATACCCTCTTTATTTTAAAAAAATTGTGGACTTAAAAAAGCTATTCAATAGTGTATTGTTACGTGGCACAACATGATTGAATTTTTCTTTGTTACGTGGCACAACATGATTGAATTTTTCTTACGCCAAGATAACATTCCCAAATCCCAAGATAATGAGCATCAATTTTTTATGCATTTCAATAATGTTATTTATTTTGCTTTTTTTAAGAAATTGTCTTTCCTGCATCTTTTATTGAACATATTCTTTGAAATGTTTAATGATCAATCAATTTTAATATAGTATGAATAATTTGAAAAGTAAGAATATTGAAATCTTTAAATTATTAAATGCAGTCGTAAACTTCAAAATGCTATAATTATTCTTTTATTTTAAGCAGAAATTGGAAGCTATGATCTTTGAAAGATAAAAAAAAATGTTTTATGTTTCTTACAAACTTTATGTTGTATAATCTAGTATAGCTGAAATTATTACAATAAACATGAAATCATAACTATGCGGGAAAAAAAAAAAGGTGCTATGAATGATTTATGTTTTTTTTTAAAAAAAAAAAAAATTGGAGATTAAACAAGGACTAAATACTCGATTCACAATTTAAAGCTAAGCATCTAAGATAAAATTTGTAATGTCCCGGAACCTATGTCCCAAAAGTTACTCAAACAATTCCTTTATATACAAAACTTAAGGAATAATGCGAAATAAAATATAGTTATTTTATTGTCTCATAAAATGTCAATTCACTACTTAAATATAAATCATGTCCTTATTTTTCAATATCGATTTTGGAAATAAAATTCTGCGTGCAAAGTATGTTTCCAATTAAATACTAAATATTGAAAGAAAAATTAAAATTCTTGATCCAGGACACGGACCCTGTGGATAGTCGCAACCTCCAATTCCAATCAATTAAGCATATGTAGAAATAATTTAGAATATGGAATGAGCATATGAATACACTCAATACAGACTTCATGTCAATATTTTCACAATTTAATATAAAAAGCAAGTAAGTTACGCACATAGCATAATTTTCTAATATTATATAAACCGGGCCATCTCATTCTCAAGTAGGTCACATCCATTCTTAATCTTCACTTAGAGTCTCTAGCCCTATGGTGGTTTCTATGTAGATTTACATAATACCCTATGACATTATATCCACGAAATCCTTCTTTAATTTGGATAACATAATAACACATAAAATACTTAACTTAAAACATTTAAAAGTGAAAACACAGAATCATTTGGCACATATAGAAATCCATATTATGTTTCGTTAAATTGTTTATATACTTGAATTATTTAGGATTGAAATTTTTTGCGAAAAGATCTTGAACGAGCTGAAAATTCGGTCATATAATGTTGTACATTGAAGTATAATAGGAAACCGTTATGAGTTCGAAATAATGACATTGGACAGTTATATATTTTTCTCAAATTATAAGTAGATTATGAAAGTTCCCCTTTGTAAAATTTGATCTGCACCTAGTACATTACCTTCCTTTAAGGTTACTCACTAGTTTATATTGAATTCATTTGATCTAAGTCACTTTTATTTTTGCGGTAGTTGTTTTAAAAATTAATTAGAGGACAATATTATTAGTAAATTTGAAGTTGACTATGTTGAATATAGCTAGATGCTTTGTAAACAAGGTTATAAGATTAGCAAGAATATTTTTTTTTAGTTTTGCATTATTGTTACCATTAGCCACATCAACATTTTTAGTTATTTCAATAAATGAAGATAGAGTGCCAAAGGTGAAATAAAATTGAAGGCTCGATGATTAATTTGGGACATGAAATGTTTGGTTAGCAATATAGACAATATATGAGAGGTTAAAGTAGGGACGCATGGAAGTTGGCAATTGTCGCTTCTCAATATTAGATCCAACAATAGGAGACTGTAGCACTGTCCCCTTTTTTATTGTTTCAATAGAATAGGAAAATCTCCTATTGAAGAGAAGCAATTTATAGTCGGAGTAATAAAAGGAATTGAAAGAAGCTCAGTGTTTTTGTTCGTTGCTTCCTTTCTAGGTGTGGGACAAATGGTTAAATTTGATCACCACTTCGAGCGGAAAAGGGTCAAACCACACGCATCATGCAATGAAGGATTATAACTTAGTCGACTCCTTGAAATGAATTGAAACTACCTCCAACATTTAACGAAGATTGACACGTTTCAAATTTAAATCACAAACTTTATTAATTACCACTCCATCCATCAACCCACACTAAAGAATATTAGGGCAAACTTTGAGGAGAAATAAAGCCAAAACAAATCAATTATGATCCATTTATTCGAGAGGTCCATAGTTGACCTCTAAAAGTCTGTGTGAAGAAAAAAACAATTTTAATACAAACAGGTAGCATGCTTCCCTGTCGTGGCACATTATGATTGGTAGAATGATTGTACAAACACGCTTTTGACTACCATCTTCGCCTCCGGCTTTTTTACGTCGGTCTTAAGGGATTTAAGATCTGAACTAAACGTGTGATTTTTGTGTGTGAGAATTTTAGGTCTCCGATTTTGATTGAAGATTTTACTCCGCTGATGATTTTGTTGTAGTAATGACCCTGTTTTCAGTTTCCTTATGTAGTTTTTCTGTACTTCGTTTCATTACAATTTACTGAATCTAATGAGACTGTTACTCTTTTTTTTTTTTTTTNAATCCGTGATCTTTATTTCATGGGCCTCGTTGATCAATTCTTGAAATTGACGACTCTGTGGAGTGTTCAGTTTTATATTGAGACATTTTGTTGAACTGGGTCGGTAGAATTTAGAAGTGGGTGAGTTTAGATTGGAAAATCATAATGGATGGTAACAAGGATGAGGCATTAAGGTGTATTAGTATAGCCAAGGAGGCAATTGCGTCGGGCAATAAAAAAAGAGCCCTTAAATTCATTGGACTTGCTCGCCGCCTTAATCAAAATTTACCTGTTGATGATCTTTTATTCTCGTGTGAGAATCTAGATTCGTCATCGTCCCCAGGGCTATCTGATGATGTAAAGAATGTTACGAAAATGAAAGATGATGTTAGTTCAGTTAGTGGTGATGGGATTCCAAATGGAGTGAGGAATTACTTGGAGGAGCACGTGCAATTGATTAGGCAGATTAAGAGTAAGAAGGACTATTACTCGATTCTTGGTGTGGAGAAGAGTTGTTCAGTTGAGGATATAAGGAAAGCATACAGGAAGTTGTCGCTGAAAGTCCATCCTGATAAGAATAAGGCACCAGGTTCAGAGGAGGCATTTAAGAAAGTTAGCAAGGCGTTCAAGTGTTTGAGTGAAGATGACTCGAGGAGGCAATATGATCAGACAGGGTTAGTCGAGGAGTTTGAGTATAATCAGCAGTACAACGTTAGGCAAAGGAGAAGGAGAACTGGGAATGACTTCTTTGCTGATGATTTTGATCCTAACGATGTTTTCAGGGCGTTCTTTGGTCAGAATGACATGTTCAGGAATGCCCATGTTTACAGGACTAGAACAAATGGACCCGGTGGTCATCAGAGGGAAGATTTGGGTGGTATTGGTCCTAAATTGATGTTGCTTTTTCAGTTAGTGCCATTTTTGATAATCATCTTGCTTGCTTATCTTCCGATCTCAGAGCCCGAGTATTCTTTGCAAAGGAACTATTCTTATGAGTTTATGAAATCGACAGAAAAACATGGGGTGGAGTTTTTTGTTAAATCAACTGACTTTGACGAAAATTATCCACTTGGAAGCTCTGCTCGAAATGACATTGAAAATAATGTGATCAAGGACTACAAACACATGCTTGGGCGATATTGCCACATAGAAATGCAGAGGCGTCAATGGAACAGACACTTTCCGACTCCTCACTGTGACAGGCTAGAAACTTTAATAGCGTGAAGGTTAGTTCATATACTCTTACAAGATTTTTCACAACTTGTTTATTTGTTGAACTAGTATACTAAATTTGGACTATATCTTACATGTGAGGTTTTCTTAATCTTGATAAGAAGTACCTATTGCAAATAAAAGTAAAAATGGTTAGTATCTATCTTATCTTACTAAGGTTTACGTCAAATTAGTGAGAGTGACGCAGGACAAGAATTTGTTTTAGTAGTAACTAGTAAGAAACAACAATAAGCCAGTCACCATGGTTGAGTGTTGGTGCCCAACATGTATTGGACACTGACATGCGTCGGTCACACCAATTTTTTAGATCCAGACACATGGCCCACTCATTGTCAACACTGCACCAACAAGGTGACACTACAAATCCATTTCAAATAATTGGAACTGAAAAGGGAAAAAGAAGAAGAGAAAATAACTTGAAAATAAGTTCTGAAGAAGTTCCTACCAATCTAACATCTGAGAGGAGATGGTGGAGCGTCGGAGACAGATGGTTCCTTGTCACTGTTTGATGCCAATCTCTTTTTCTAATTTCTAAAGCACGTCTCAGTTTGTGGAAGATGGATAGGACAATAAAGACTTTTGAGGAGAGTAGGATTTGATCTTTTTGGATGATGAAGAGTGTGAAAGAGAGTAGGTATGAGAGAGAGAGAGAGAGAGGGAAGCCTCTTGTTGAAGAGGGTGAGAGGGAGAGGGAGTCCTCTCATCAGATGGCTTTGAACATTAACTATGGGGAATTGTTTTTTGGTTGATTTTAGAGTGTATTTGATATGCTTTATTTTTCATGGAAAATATTATTTTTCTACCCAAATTTCTACTTTTGGAGTGTTTGATTGACATTTTTTCCATGGAAAATATTTTACAACTTTTGGTCATGTAACCATATTTTCCTCAAAAACAAGGAAAACATTTTCTTTAGAGATGGGTGATTTTTATTTTCTAGGTAATTTACTCTCTCTTTCCCTCTCATGTATTCCATCTGTCATCTATCCATCACTAATATTTTATAATTTGAAAATTAAATCAATCAAACACATTTAATTAATAATTTTCATATAAATAAGTTTTAGGCAATTCAATTGCCTAGAATTTATTTTCTTTCTATGCAAATTCCATACTTGCAATCAAACGCACTCTCATAAAATTTATTGTGCACTTTGACAAGAGTCTAGGGTGTCTAAACGGATTAGAAACCCTCATCAGCTTTTCTTACTTTGTCGAGAATGCCTAGATGGTTTGAAATTCATACAAAACGAAGAGATTGACTTTTTACACTTTTAAAAAGAAAATGGTATATTTGGAAGAATTGACAAAACATTTGAAGAAGTGGACATTATTTAGTAAACGGAAAGTAGTGAACACATTTCACTCTCTAAAAGTGACCTCTCCATATAATTTTGTCTATCCAGAATTGATTGTGATTAGTGAGTTTCAGTTTGTCTGTGCCGTCCATTAAGGATTTTTCCTCATAGGATAGAAAAGATAGTGGCAGTCGCGTTCTGTTAGTTTGAGTCACTGATAGTTTTTTCAGTTCCTATGGGGGATTGGCATGTTTGATTTCCCTTAAAAAATATTGGATATTATGGCATGTTTGGCTAAAGCTTAAATAAACTTTTTGTTTCCATTAGCTTATTTAGTTATAAGTAAACTTTTTAAGCTTATGAAAACATACTCTACACGTCTTGGGTCTGGCACGTGATATAATATCTCAATTCGTCTGTGCAGAATTCATTTCCTTAATATCTAAGTGGATTTATGTTTCAGAAAGCTGCAGAGGCTCTCCACTGGCTTATGCTCTTGGACATATTGTGCGTGGACATTTGGGCTTTACTGCTGTGGGTTATAAGTGCTAGTACAGGGTCATTACATGTACGTGGAATTATGGTATTGATTATACCAGGTATACTTGCAGCAATTATGTGAAAAATATGCAGTTGATTGGTGATTTCCACTGCCTGTGTCATCTGAAATGAAACACCTTGATTGTTGCACTCGAATAATACTTGCCATAGATACTACAGACCTTAAATGTTATTGGAATTCGCCTTTCATCTGATCTTGGCACGAGAGTTTATTAGTTTACTAGTAATTCTGCGAAGTTGAATACATGCTTCGTGACTTTGAATAGTTGTGGCACTGTGCCAAAGCAGGTATATGTTGTATATATACATGCAGATTGCTGTGTTGGATTATCGAGCCTCTTGTATGTGTGTGTATATATTTGCACTCACTACTTTCCGAGTTTTCCATATTAACTGTCATCGTACCTCCATGACCTCCTAAGAATGGACTATGGAGTTAGGGCTAGCAGTGATAATGGATGATATTAATTCAGTTGCCTGATAGCTTGACTCTTTTGGCGCAGCCCAAAATAATAAGCTCGACTCTCACTCCCTTATCCCGTTTGTACGCATGAAAAACTTCTGTAGGGATGGCCTCCCGTCTCAACTCTGTCCCCTTTTCAAGTAATGAGGATGAAGATAATTTCAACTAGAAAGGCTTGTACACTAGAATGGCTCATGAAAACAATTATTATTATGGTTAATGTCACTATTCGTCCCCAACCTTTCCAAAATATTACTAATTTACCCTCAACTTTTTTTTTAACACCAAACATTTCGCAAATCACGTCCCTATTGATAGAATCCTTGAGAAAATGTATTATCTCACTCACGTACACCTCAAGTGTTATTTCACTTCTGCAAGTGTCTTAGATCCATCCACATAAATTAAGAAAGAAAAAAAAACAGTCATCTTCCCCAATTTTAAAAAAGTAAAAATTTTAAAACAAGGTATAGTGGAAAAAGTAAAACAAGGCTACATTTGGCAAAGTATTATGAAATCTAGTCCTAGCTGAAAATTTTACATACGTGCACACACTCGTACAAAGAGACATGGAGATCGATGTATTTGACTTGAAAAAAGGCTATATTGGCAAAACTAGGCAATATATCGATGTATATCTATGCTTTGTAGTTTATGCTATTTTGTTAATTGCTAGGCAATAGATGACTTTTTCTATATGTAACTTTACGTATTAATGAATTATAAAATCTATTGTATAAACCTATCTTTTTGTAGGATGAATAATTGTAATTTTTAAGTTCAGACAGCAGATAACTTGAGGTACAAAATCTTTTCTTAAAGCCCCCTCATACATTAGAGTATACAAAAAAAATATTCCCATCAAATGGAAATATCATTTATTTAGATTAAATTTTTTTTACAACGAAATTAAAAATTCTTGGAATAACAGAATATTTTCAAATTCCCACAATTCAACCATGTTAGGATGTCCTCAACTTAGAGTTTAATGGATTTCTTAGGATTTATATGGATTCAAAGGCATTTTCTGGATTTTAATAGAATTAACAGAATTATATGTTATAGATTTTAATGGATTCGTTGGATTTTATTAAAAACCTTTCATTTAATGAAATCTTTAAAAATCTACAAGTTATCGGGGTCATCTATTAGTCTATTAAAGTTTTGAGTTGAGAATAACTATATTAAAGAATTCAAAAATTCATTAAAACCTACCTTGATGACACCCTAGAAGAAATTTCCTTTTTCATAGAGCCAGAGGCAACTTTCTTTTTCTATTTTGCATATTTGTATTTTCCCCCCCTCCCATTTTCGTCAAGATAGAAATTAACCTAACCCAAGCGACGGTAAGAAATTCATATCTATTTTAATAGCATTGAATAAGCCCACATTTGTCTATCATTATTTCAAAAAAATGTTTACTACAGTAAGATTCTTCATCACACATTCACCCAATAAAATATTATACACACTAACCAATAAAATTACTTTACTTTTCAACCACACATTCTCCAAAAAATACTATTCATTACTCTATTTTTCTCTCAATAATGAAAGACGAACACCCCCTAAATGTTAGCAACTTATGAAATTTATTTTATTCTAATATTTTGAAAACATGGAAATATTTTACACATCAAATATTAAGAGTAATGCTATTTATCATCATAATAATGGAACATGTGACAATCCATTATCTCTCGCATTTCTCTTTTTCTTTCGTCCCCCTTTCTCTCATAAAAGTTGAACTGTCATATCTCATTATTCTACATAGATTACTACATTACTGATAATGTAGAGTATAATTAATTATACAATTAATATGGATTAAACTACAAAAATAAAGCAATTTCTAACATCACAAAATAGTTATAGTATTTATGTTTTAACCCCAAGGTTTTTCTCTCTTTGTAACGATAAACAGAAAATTATTACGAATTATCCTCTGCAAAAAATTACTAACATCATAAATTAGTTATAGTATCAGTATTCATTCATATTTCATGCATGAATTTTTTGAAGTCTCAGCTATGGTTAAAATATGTGTTATCCTGTGAAGATCTAGCCATCCTTGTTATAGGTTTTCCATTATAAGCGAAAATGAAAATAATTTGGCTGAGAAAGTAATACAAATTTATATGTAAAGAACTTAAATTCATGGAAAGAAATTATATTTGTATATATATAGTTAATAATTACATGAACTACTAGTATTCGTCAATATATTGCCTAATATTGCTCCCATCTTATGTATATGACCCAAGTGCATTTAACGTTCCGAGCAATGTTTTCAAAATCGCACCAGATTGGTCAGTCTGACCGAAAAAATCGTAAACCATTACAAATATTGGTTCGATTGATACCTAAAAATCAGATAAAAATCGGTCAACTAGACGGTCTTACTGTAAAATCGGTCGACCTACAACCAGTTTTGACGGTTTTAACCTTGGTTTTTTCCTATTAAAAATTTGAAAACTTCCTTTACTAGGCCCAAGCATAAAGAAAAGAAACAGAAAACCTTATTTCTTCTCATCTACATTATCAAGAGAAATAGGTAATGTTTTCTTCTCATTCACACAATTTTTTTCTCAATTATTTTTTTTCTCAAAAAAGGGGGAGATAGAGAAGAAGAAAACTTGATTTCAAAGAAATGGGTCTGTATTTCTTTGTTAGTAAACTTGATTTTCTAATTTCAGAAATGTTTCAAAACCTAATAAAAGAAGATGGGATACCGAAAGTAATCGCTACTCACTTACACATACATACTTATTATACCAAATGAACAAATAATTTCACTCTCAGTTCTCTTTTCTTCCCAAAACAATTGCATACTCAAATCCAATTTAATTTAATATCTAGTTTTTAACTTAGAGGGCTTTGTTTAGCTTTGGAATTGGGCTGGATTATTAGTGTTCAAAGCAAGCTCAAGAATTTGGAGGATTGCGACTGGAATTTCATAGAGTTGGGTACGATTTTTATTTTCTTCTTCTTCTTTTAGTATTATTTTGCTCAAAATTTCATAGGAATGATTTTTCTTTGGGCTTTTGGGAGTTGGTCAACTCTTAATTGAGTTTCAAACTTATAATTAGTGCAAATTAATTTTTCAAAAATAAGTGACCAGATTATTTATGATCTCTAGCAATAGTAGAAAAGAAGAAGAAGAAATTAGGTTTAGATTTGTGGTGTGATTAATTAGAAATATATGAGCCCTAATTATGTAATTTTAGTTAAGGCTATTTAAGTAAATAAGAGAAAAATTGAAAACTGTGGTGCACTTAATAAATTTTGTAGTAATAAGACAATTACCATTTTTGGATCAACCTCAGTTTGACCTTTTGAGCATTGACCCTCTTCCTTTTTCGGGTCAATGCCTAATCTAATTTTTGATACATTGCATATTTTGTAAGATCGAAAGGAACTTTTAGACATTCTGGATTCTTATAGATACATTGCATATTTTGTAAGAGGTAATTTGAAGCTTGTAATATTGCTTATGCTTTCATTTGTTTTCTATTTCAAGTTCCATTAGCAAGATCGAACGGAACTTTTAGACATTCTGGATTCTTGTTGGACTTGTGATTTGCGTATAATTTCTAAACTAACTATATCATGAGTGTCTAAAAATTTAAGATAATCGTTTTAACCTAGTAAACTTATGTTAAACCTTGCATAAACTACACAAATAAAACTATAGATAAAATAGACCAATGCCCAACTCAAATAGTAAGATACTATGTCACTGAGAATTATGGTGTTTGTCACAGCATAAAATTTTAGCAATGACAATTTATATCTTAGTAGCAAGAGATCGATGCTAAAGCCACTATCTATAAAAAGGTAAAAGCACAACATCTAGGTTAAAAGTTTCAATAATTATCCAACTTGTATTATGGTCAAGGTTTACTCATTAAACTTCAAAGTACTTCATATGCTCACTAAACTTTTCCCGTTAGCAATCCATCCATCATCCTAAAAAATTCGTTACTTGATTCACTAGCATGACTAACGAAAATCCCAGGTGGTAAGTTATAGCCATTAAAAAAATTACAACTCAATTAAACTAATATTTCACTACTCATCCAACTTATACTTGGTTACAAGTTACTTATCAAACTTTTAAATACTTCTCAATGGTCACTCATAACTCATGAAAATCTCATGTGACAAGTTATCCTTTTTCAAAAGCCAATAACCACCTTATCTCATTAAGTCCAAATATTGTCCATATTACCCTTGTTCATGTGGGACATATTTTAACATTCTCCCACTTGGCCCATATGAACGACACTTATTTGGATTGATAAGGTAAACATAATATGTGCATAACATTAGCTTATTTGCACTTTAGTAAGATTACAATAATACATAATTAAATAACTTACCAACATGAGTCATGGTGGTAAATATCAATAAAGTGACATCTTCCCTTCCATGCACTAAAATGCTAGCAAATTACTTAATTATAATCCATAATAGGAAGTAACTGTAATGTCCCCATAATGTCTTTGTCAAGGACGATTCCTGTCATCAATAATCCATCTTCATAATTACGTAATTGATGGTAAGCAGAAAAGATGTCAGAAACACAATTAGTGATATCTCTATAGATGTTATAGAACAAAACTAAAAATAAAGATCCACAAATATACCTCATGGATTGCAACAAAGACCCATGCGATCGACATGTTCCTTAAATGTCTTTGGTGCTAACCCTTTAGTCAGAGGATCTGCAATCATGAGCTCAGTCTTAATATGTTCTATAAACACTGTTTGTTTATGAACTTCCTCCTTAACGGCAAATATCTGAGCTCCATGTGCTTAGCGCCATTGGAATATTTGTTGTTCTTGGAGAAAAAGACTGCTGCGGAATTATCGCAATACATTCTTAGTGGCCTAGCAATGCTATCGACAATTTCAAGTCCCGAGATAAAATTCCGCAACCATAAAGAATGAACTGTGGCCTAAAAACACGCCACGAATTTAGCTTCCATAGTAGATGCTGCTATGATAGTCTGTTTAGCGCTTTTCCATGATATTGCTCCTCCGGCTAATAGAAACAAGTAAGCAAAAGTTGACTTCCGACTATCAACACAACCAGCAAAATCTGAGTCGGAGTATCCAACCACCACCAACTGATTAGACCTTCGATATGTGAGCATATAATGTCTTGTTCCTTTTAAGTATCTCAAAACCTTCTTTGCCGCTTTCCAATGCTCCATTCCGGGATTACTTTGGTATCTCCCGAGCATTCCAACTATAAAACTAATGTTCAGTCTTGTACAAGTTTGAGCATACATCAAGCTTCCAACAACAGATGCATAAGGAATATTTTCCATTCTTTTCTTTTCTAATGCATTATGTGGACAATCCTTTTCACTAAACTTGTCCCCTTTACAAACAGGAGTAGGAGTGGCCATACATTCAGCCATATGAAATCTTTCAAGAACTTTATCGATATATCCCTTCTGGGATAACCCTAACAATCCACGTGATCTATCACGAAATATTTCAATTCCTATCACATAAGTTGCTTCACCCATATCTTTCATTTCAAAGTTCATAGAAAGAAATCTCTTGGTTTCATTCAGTAAACCAAGATCATTACTGACAAGCAATATATCGTCAACATATAGAATCAAGAAAATGAACTTACTCCCACTGACCTTTAGATATATACGCCGATCAACGGTATTTTCCTTAAATCTAAAGGACGTGATGGTATCATTAAACTTAAGATACCATTGTCTGGAAGCCTGTTTAAGTCCATAAATTGACTTTTTTAATTTGCATACCATATGCTCCTTTCCTTTAATCAAGAAACCTTCAGGTTGATCCATATAAACCTCTTCATCTAAATTCCCATTCAGAAAAGCGGTTTTCACATCCATTTGGTGTAACTCCAAATCGAAATGAGCCACCAGAGCCATTATGATCCTAAGAGAGTTTTTCTTCGATACAGGAGAGAACGTCTCTTTGTAATCAACACCTCCCTTTTGAGTGAAACCTTTAGCAACAAGTCTAGCTTTATGTCATTCAATGTTGCCATTGCAGTCGCGTTTGGTCTTAAAGACCCACTTATACCCGACTGTCTTAAAACCTTCAGGCAAATCAACGACGTCCCAAACTTCATTTTGTTCCATTGATTTCAACTCATCATTTATAGCATTGATCCACTTTTCAGAATTACTACTCTCAATGGCTTGTGAAAACAAAATCGGATCTTTACTTGTCCCTAAATCATAATCAGATTCTTGCAGATAAACCAAATAATCATCTAAAATAACTGATCTCCTTTCTCTTTGAGATCTCCTTAATGTTATTCCTTGTGATTGTTCTGTAATTGGTTCATTAGTGACATTCTCATTGTGGAGTGACTGATCACTTGATTGTTGTTCAATGTTATCATATTGTTCGATAACTCGAGAAACAACAATTTCAGTTGAAGTTACGGGTATCGGGATAGGCACCCGAACTTCTTTGAGGACCACATTACGTGATACATTACTCCCACTAATTTCACCATTCTCAAGGATTCTGGCATTTCCAGTTTCCACAATTCTCATACTATGGTTAGGGCAGTAACACCTATACCCTTTGGACTTCTCTGGGTAACCAATAAAGTACCCGCTTACAGTTCTAGAATCCAACTTCTTTTCATGTAGATTATAAATCCTAGCCTCTGCTAGACAACCCCAAATATGAAAGTGTTTCAAACTCGGTTTCCTTCATGTCCATAGTTCAAAAGGAGTCTTTTGAACTGCCTTACTAGGAACCCGATTAAGCAAATAAACGGCTGTCTTAAGGGCCTCTGTCCACAATGAAATGGGTACTGAGGAGTTACTTAACATACTCCTAACCATTTCCATAAGAGTACGATTATGCCTTTCAGCCACACCATTTTACTGAGGTGTACCAGGCATTGTGTATTGTGCACAAATACCATGCTCTTCTAGGAATTTAGTAAACAGTCCTGGACATTGTCTTATTCCATCATACATCCTGTAATACTCACCACTTCTATCTGATCAAATGATTTCCACCTTTCTATCTAATTGTCGCTCAACTTCAACAATATATATCTTTAAAGCATATATTGCTTGAGACTTTTCATGAAACAAATAGACATAACCGCAACGTGAAAAATTATCGATGAAAGTGATAACGTACTTTTCTCCACCAAAAGTCGGTGAGTCGAAAGGTCCACATATATCAGTATGGACAATCTCCAAAAGTTTTCCACTTCTTGTGGCGCCTTTCTTTGTATGTTTGGTTTGCTTTCCTTTAATGCAATCCACACATACATCGAAATCAGTAAAATCAAGATTCGAAAGAATCCCATCTTTTACCAATCTCTCCATTCTTTCTCTAGATATATGACCCAGTCTTTTATGCCACAAGAAAGAAGAATTTTCATTAACTCTACTACATTTTGTTCCAACATCATGATGCACGGTGAGGAGTGTTTTAGCAAAAAATTTGTTAAGATTAAATCTATATAACCCCTCAAATAAAACACCAGAACCAACAAATGAGTTATTTCTCAACAAACGAAAGCCCTTATGTTCAAAATACAAAGCATTACCATCATAATCAAGTCTTGACATGGAAATTAAATTTCTAGAAATAGTAGGAACATAAAAAGTATCAAATAGGTCCAAACAATGGCCTGACTCTAAAAACAAACGTAAAGTTCCAACACCAACAACTGGTACTTGAGTTCCATTTCCCAAGACTATAAAATGCTCATTTTCCTTTATGTTTTGGATCGAAAGGTATCCCTGCATCTAATTTGAAACATGAATAGTAGAACCAGAGTCAATCCACCATGTATTAGAAGGAAAAGCTATTAGCTTATGTATTTAAAAAATGAATTTATCTATGTGTACATCTATGTACACATAGGTATGTACATAATGTGAATGGGATGGAACCCATGCTACAAAGTTACGACCGTTAAAAAAATAGATTTATCTATATGTACATAGGTGTACACATAGATGTGTACCACTCATATTATGTACACATCTATGTGTACACCTATGTACATATAGCATGACTCCAAAAAAATTTACAACTCACCCAAATTATCATATGTGAAAATCTACTTTCACGGCCTCATAAACTTCTTTAAGCCCCAATAATCCATCTCCAATTTCAGCCTTGAACAATCCTAGCCCCTAATTCAATCTCTCACCCACAAACAACTAAATTGTATACCGAGACAAGCCATTTATTGATAAGGACACGATAAGCTAATACTTATAAAGTCCTATTCTCCAATTATACCATCTGTTCGGCGTCTTTCTAATCACAATCTTCCATTTTTGTAGGCATATGTCCAACTATTTGAGGAACGATATGTCATTGAACTCCAACTAAATTGATGAACGAAGAACAATAAATGCACAGCCTAAAAGATATTCCAGCCATACACTAGCTATCAGAGGTTGATGACATATCGTTCTTCAAATAGTTGGACATATGCTTGCAAAAATAGAATATTGGGATTAGAGAAACGCCAAGCACATGGTGCAGTTGAGGGATAGGATTTCGTAAGTAGTAGTTTCTCGCATCATTCTCAACAATTAACTGTCTCAGTACACGATTTAGTTGTACATGAGTGAGATGAGTGATTAGGGGGCTAGAATTTTTTAGGGCTGAAAGTGGGGATGCATTATTGGTACTTAAACAAGTTTATGGGTCGTAAAAGTTGCATTGTATATATGGTGATTTTGGTGAGTTAATGGTTTGTCTAAATTATAAATTTTATAACGATCGTAACTTGTCGCGTAAGAATTTCGTGCAATACTTTAACAATGATGAGAACTGAATATGACGAATGATGGATGGAGTGCAAAATTTCAAAGATGAGTGATCATTAGGAAGCATTTTGAAATTCAACGAGCAATCCCTGGACCAAGTATAAATTGGATGAATAGTAAAATTGGTTTGGCTAAATTTTAATTTTTTTTTAACGGCCATAACTTGTCATGTAAGATTTCTACTAGCCACGTCAACGAAATAGGTAATGAATTTTTGAGGGTAATGGATGGAGTGCAAACATGAAAAGTTCAATGTGTAGTGTGCACTGTAAAACACTTTGAAGTTTAGTAAGTAAATTACGATTATAGTAAAAATTGGATGATTATTGAAATATTTAACTCTACAATAGCTAGTATAGATTAAGCCAATTAAATGTAGAAAAAATTGAAGTTGATGCTCCCAACTTTTGCCCCTTTTTATGCTTTTCTCTTAAACGTTTACTTCTTAAGAGTGATGCCTCAACCTTTAATTTTTTTTATGCCCGTGGTCCCTTCAGTCCAAAACAGCCAAGTTGTGTGCGATCGCATCAAATGAAATAAGCAATGATATTGAAAATAAAAGAATTTCGAAAAATTTCAGTCCAAAACAGTCAAGTTGTGTGCGATCTCATGAAATGAAATAAGCAATGATATTGAAAATAAAAGAATTTCGAAAAATATGGATATTGATATTAACTAGGGGCGTAGTGGGGAAGCTATGGGCTTCAGTTGGGGCACTCAATCGTAGTTATTTAAAAAAAAAAACACTTTTTATGATTTTTTTTTTGCATATTAGCCCAGTACAAATTTTGTTTTATGTTTGTCCTTCCTAGGCTCTATCCCTGATATTAATGTTTCGACAGGAGATAAGGAAGATTATATTGTGGAGGGGGAGAGGATTATATATATAATTTGTTGTTTAGTATATATGAATTAATCTTAATTATTGTGTAGAGATTAATAACATACTTAATTATGTCATCTTATGAGGCGCATATGATAATTATGTGGATCACTTGGAACAAAAAACATCGTTAGGGCCACGAGCACGAATAAAGGTTAAGGACAATGTCAAGAAATAAACAATAGAGACAAAAGTACAAAAGGGAGTAAAAGTTGAGGATGAGGGATGCAATTGTCACCCAACATTTAGCTTTACTAGGCATTGGACCATAAATTTTTTTTCATATCTAAAATATGCCAATTTCTAATTTTATATCTTTATATTAATCAATAACATTAAACAAATAGAAATCTAAAAGAATAATATTTTCAAATATTTTACAAATAATAATTTAGATGCAAGAAATGAGTTTATTTTTGCTATAGACATTGTATTGTCTAATCTCAGCCACATTAAGCCCATGTTTGAGTATTTGCAAGAGGTTCTTTAAAAGTGATGTACTATCTATTTCAAATAGTTAACCCTTGAAATTATACTCCTAAAGATACTTTAAATTAACACTATAAAATAGACACTGAATTTGATTTTTCAGATATAGAGGGTCAAATTCAATCTCTATAAATAATCCTTTCAAGTCTACCGATCTTTTTAAGTATCTGCAAGAGGTTCTTTAAAAGTGATGTTCTATCTATTTCAAATAGTTATCCCTTGAAATTATACTCCAAAAGATACTTTAAATTAACACTTTAAAATAGACAGTGAATTTGATTTTTCAGATATAGAGGGTCAAATTCAATCTCTATAATTAATCCAATCAAATAACATATACAAAAAAATAGAGAAAAAAATAATATTATGATTTGGAGGGAAATTAGTGAAAATAAAATATGGGAAAAATAATAAATACATATTGTGAATAGTAAAATTAGGTATTAAAGATAAAGAGGCTGTTGCAACATTTAATTTTTTTTTTTTTTAACCCTCTAAATTACAAAATATGCTCTTTAAATGCATTAACTACATACATGAGCGCACTTCCACTTGACACGTTTATATCATAATGATAAACAACTTGCCTCGTCGTGACTTTTTCACTCATTGCATAAAATTCTCCATTGCTACTTCATGTAAAAGTTTAAACCGTTTCTCAATCCCAATATGGCTGATCATACACGATGCTGACTTTAACAAAGTATTACACAGATTTCAAACCTAGATAGGTGGGGTCTTCCTCATTTGAGAGTTAGGAGAATTAGTGGCATAGCTTACTTTATAGTTTCCATATTCATTTGCAAATTGCAATTCTTTGGTAAACTTCCATACCTTGGTGGCTAGTGCTGACGTATGTTTATACTTGGCATGCAATCCTAAGCATACGCAATGCATAATTAGCGTGGCTTGCAAATTTTCGTGATGAAAAAAACTATGCTACGCGTACGAGGTTTTTTTCACATATTCTTTACAGATATATAATTATCATTGTTTCATTGGCAGTCAGGTGCTGCCAACTGTAAAGATTCATTGAAGAAAACAGGCTTTTTTCGATAAAAATAAGAGTAATACTATTTATCTCTAATGCGAAGATCACAAGTCTTGACATGTGATGTGTTATGAAATGATAAAACCAACTAAATATATGAATAGTGCACGATAATGAAATGAATATAAATTAACTGGGAGAAAAATACAAATTTATTTTCTATTTGACTTTAAATGTCTAAAAGTTTAAACGAGGGTCATTTAATCTTCTCCACGCAAAAATAAAAATCAACCGTAAATCGGCTTCAAACTTCCTATAAATTGGGTGCACTAAGAGCCCTTAATTAGCAAGTCACTCAGCATCTAATCAGCAAGAAATTCCATCAAAATGGCCACCAAAACTCATCTCTTAATCTTTTTCTCTTTTGCTTTAATGGCACTTTCAATTGCAGATGCCACCATCATCCCCATCATTCGGCCCATTAACGTAATTATCAATGGAACTCTATACTGCACTGTCAATGGTGGCCTTGGTGTGAATGGCTCTGCGACGCCTGTTTTCTCTAGTAAGTTATACAAATATAATTACACTATTCGAATGTAAAACTACTATATATTTATTCTCTCAATTGTTAATCTACATAATACTCCAATGATACATAAATTAATATAGAAGGAGATATGTGAGATCGCCTTTTAATTATTAAAACTGGAGGTTCTATCTTAAAAGGACAACCTTGTCGAGAGAAGTAACACGATCCCTTATAAGTTTGTCTTTGTTTTTATCTTAATTCGACGTGAAATTTTATCCCTTAACATGCCCCGCAAGATGATGGCTCGTTTGAATACACCAATTTTAAAATTCGTATACTCGTATTTTATTCTTAATCGAATCGAATCGCTTGTTTGAGTTTAATGGACTCTGATACCATATTAAGACTTGAGATTTCATCTTAAATGATCAATTTTGGTAAGAGGAGTAGTCCAATCCTTTATAAGTTAGTTTATGTTTTCATTTTTATTCAATGTGAGATTTTAACCCTTAACAGTAATACTCTTCTTCTTTTTCACTTTGAAAAAATGGGATGACGAGTAAATGTAATTCTCACATTTTGGGTGATCAAACTCCTTAGGAATTTCACAGTTGCAATTTCGGTTTATATTCTCATAAAAAAAATTAAAAAGAAGAAGAAGAAGAAAGAGGGGTTACTGAAAACAGTGTGTGATTTTTATATTGTAAACTTATTTTCATCACAACAAACTAGTCAGCAGTAAACAAGAACATAATCTCACATTGAGGCGAACCTATATAAATCTTGCGCGTTCTTATGTATCTATATTCTCTGTGTTATTTTATTGCTCTTGACAGTATAGAATTATGGTTTTTTAAAATTCTCAAGACAAACCACAATAGTGTTAGGACTCAATTCATAACAGAAGAAGCGCCATTTTACTAACTGATGTATTTACATTGAAAGATAAATACGTGCATTTTCTACATGTATACAGATGCTACGGTGCAGTTGCGATGCCTTGATAATACTGTCGTGGCTAGTGCAACTACAAATTCTACCGGAGTGTTTGCTATCAACTTCACGTCTTCCCTGTTTAGGCTCCCCACTCTATTCGGCATCAGTTGCCATCTAATTGTTACAACACCTCTCGTCAGATGTAATTCAACCCTGCCATCAGTCGGACTTCTACGTTCGCCAATACGTTTAAGTAGTACTGCTTTCGATGGAGATAGAATCGTTGCGAGGTTTGAAGCTCTTGGTTTCAGACTCAGAGTTCAGAATTAGAGCATCAGATGGTTAAAAGGACAACGGACTCAATGAATAAGGATGATTTCCACCTTTTATAATTTCTCGTTTACTTCGTGGAGTAAAACAGATTATATGTCTATATATCCACTAGAATAAATGAGTCTGTTATTCTGAAATGTCGAAATAAGTTTCAAACATCCGTTGTACGTACTATAATCCAGTTCAATGGGTATGATCAAGTCTCGTTTTAGAAACTCTTTACTTTTTCATTTACTTCAATATTTTCTTTTAAATATCTTCGTTGCAGTCCAAAATCTATCTACCAATTAAGGGACTTTAATTCTAGACTGAAGTGCACTGGATGATCTCAGATGAGTATATGAAAACAGAAAAACAACGCTCCCGTCGTCTAATAATTCTCAACTCCCAAAGAAAATTTGGTTGTAAAATGTAGTTAAACTAATAATAATTCCGATTAATATGCTTCCAAAAGATAGGTTTGTACAAGGAAAGAACTCACAAATACCCGACAAAAAATTGAAAAATACGAAGGTGATAGTCTGCTAGAGAAATAGAAAAATACCGTGTTACTTCTCATTACTGCGCCAGTTTTTTATGAAATAAAAGCATTTGAAGTGTTACTTCTTAGCAAAACTCAACATTTTGTTCAATCACCACCATCCATAGATTCAAAACCCACCATCTGTCACTGCCATAATCATCAGTAACAATTGGAAAACCGACTCCACAAAAATCAATCCCCACAATTTTTGTTATTTCCAGAAAATGAAATTTTCAAGTTGGTAATGAATCTGTCAACTTGCAGTGGGTCAAGGCCACCGCCATCTTCCTGCTGAAGCAGTATATGGATTAGATTTTTCATAGTTGGAAGGATTTTGTTACAAACATCACTCCAAAATAGTGTGTTCATGTTAAGGCCTCCTTTTAGTGTAGATAAGGCTTCTGCATCGGTGATCTTTTCGCAGTGGGTCATTTCAAACAAGTAGCTTTCGTCGGCTACCTGCCTCATGTTTTGGAGGCGTTGATCGACTGGGTTTCTTCCTTCCCTTTTAGAAAATAGGCATTTTTAAACTCTTGAGATAAGGGAGATTATCATCATAGTCGTCAAGCTCAAAGGACCTACTCTGTCCATCCTTATCCTCGTCATCAGCTTAGTAGCAAGGTAGCTTGAAGTTCAGAGTTTGCCTCCTCGCAGCCTCGGCTGCCTTACTCTCCTGCCTATTTATAGGTGGTTTTGGGGCATGTTCCCATGCAGTTGTCAAAAAAGGTCATCCTTCTATTTTTTCCGTAATTTTAATAATTCTTTACAAAAGGAAAAAGATAAATGCATCTTTTATCCATTGGGCCAGCTGTCAACTAAATAATATTTAAGGAAAAAAATTCATAAATCTGATTTTAAATTTCACACATGCAAAAATCAGATTTTAATTTTTACAAATGCAAAAATCAGGTATTTATTTATTAATTAAAAATATTTATTAATTAGGTCTCAATTATATAATTAATGGTCACATATACGTTACAATTTATTTATTAGTCACATATTATCAAATTAATTAGTCACACATGATTTCGAGGTCACAAATTCAAAAATTTATGGGTTAAAATTAATTTTATTGGTCACATATTTTCAAATTTATTAGTTACAGATTATTTTTTAGTCACATATTGTCAATTTTTTAGGTCACAGTTAAATACTTGGACACGGATAACCAAATACTTGGTCACGGACCACTAGCACTATCAATTCCACCACAAACCATCGCTACCGCCACTAACCAACACCANACCACTGTCTCCACCCGTCTTCGCAGCCGCGAGATCCACCACCATCCCCGTCACTGTTGCCGCCACCATCGCCGCCACCAACAAATCATCATTTGCAACTACAAACCACCACTGCTACTACCAGATCCACTGCCAGATTCAACAAAAATCACCCAAACCACCACCACCACCTCAAGTTCCTACAGAAAAAACCACCACCGCTTCAAAACCACCACCGCCGCATCCAACTACACAACACACCACCGCCACCGTCGCATCCAACCACATAAAACACCACCACCGCGTCGGATGACTATCAACACCACCACCAACCACAATGCTGTGCACAAAACACCACCACGCTGCCGTTCACGTCGGCAGCGTCGCGTCGTTGCTGCTTGCTGTAGTTCGCGATGCTGCCTCGAACTGCAGCAACGTTGCGACGCTGCTGCGCCAACGACAGCGTCGCGACGACGTCGCGAACTGAGCAGCGTCATCGCGACGCTGCCGCCCCAGAGAGGCGATGGAGAGAGTGGTAGGGGAAGGAGGAGAGAGAGAGAGAGAGAGAGAGATGGGAAGGGATGAAATATAAATTAGGTTATGAATTAGGGTTTTAATATAGTACCTGATTTTTAAATAAATAAATTGTAGACCTGATTTTTAAAAATCAATCTTTAAAAAAAATCAATTTTTAAACACCTGATTTTTTGTAATTTCCCAATATTTAATTCATAAAATGTGCATCTTGTTTTCGGATCCTACATTACTAGGCCCAAGCATTAAGGCACAAGTGATATTCCTATCAATAATTGAAATTTTTCTTTACTGGACCCAAACTATAAGTTCCAGTTGGCGTATCTAACTTGCCCATATTTAGTTAATTTAAATTAAAGTCAACAATTCATTTCAACCACATATTTTATGGTTCCTACAACTTTTCAATTACATATTTCATCAACTTTTATCAAAATTTACTAAAAGTCTGATTTTAACCCCTATCAAACAGGGGCTTAATAGTGGCCTGCTCTTTTTATATCCAATTTCTTTAAGTGTGATAGTTCAAATTATCGATGTGGGATTGGGGAGAGTATTGGTTAGAAGGTGGAATGGGCTTCTTCTTTTTTTTTTTTTTGGTTACTTTTTTATTCAAAATTTCCATATTTTCTCATTTATTTATTATAATAAAAACTAAAATGCCATAAAAATATTTAATCGACTCAACTACTAATACTTGTCTATATTTTTTATCTCATTTTTTATTGATATTAGAAGTGGGACCTAATAAAAAATTAAAAATTAATTGCAATCAACTTTATTAGATGACTGTTATATCTATATATAAGTCATTTTGAAAAACGAAAAAAACGATATTATGTCAATTTTCAAGGACTAATACTGTATATCACCACTAGTGATTAGCACTACACACAATGTCCACCTAGATTGATAACCAATAACCCGTGGTCATAAATAACATTATTCTTTACTGCAGTATGTAAAAGTTTTGGTATAGTTCGAATGCAGTGCTCGAAGCATGAATAATGATGATACTATAAACTAATTTCTAATATTAGTAATTTTGCAGTAGATGTAGATGTACAGATTATATTTATGATGTAAAGATAACGACCCTATTTATGGATTTTTTTTTTCTACCTAAGGTCCTAAACCCAAGTGGGAGAAGGGGTTCGAATATCCAGACCTTGATTTGCCACTGTAAACTCTAGAGTATCATCAAGTCTAGCCAATGTGCAACTTTCGTGAGTTAGGTGATTTTTAAGTTCTCAATTTCATGGTCGAAATTCATGTGATATTTTGTAATACATGTAAATGTTTAGATACCTGAGTATTATATATGTTAGTTGCAAAGAAAAGGCGCAATGAAGAAGGAATACCAACGGCTCAGTATTGGATTGCCGGGTAGAAGTAGTAAAGGAAGCTAGATTGTGGGTGGACGAAACTATAAGAACTACATGTTACATTTCGAAGAAGAGATACAATACCTAGACAAATTGAAGTGGTTGAAGAAAAAGAGCCACTAGTCTTGCATTGTTACACCATAGTCAAGATGCAAATTTCTCTTAAATAATCATCCCTCAAGATGCTAATTTCAAGAATTTTTTTTATCCATTTTAAGTGCGGTTAATGCAACTTTTAACCATAAATAAATATTATTAAGTCTACATGTAATACAATGATTTGTGATTCTTGGAAGTGTCACCGAGCCCTTTAAATGTTAAATAATAAAATCAACATATAGGTCCTGATTACTCTTCTTGACAAAATTAACACTTGAAGATGGAACTCAAAGAATTAATAGTAAATACTATCAACTGTTAATGATAAATCTCGCATCGATTAAGTACTATCTCTATTAATAATGTTGATCTCTAAGATGGAACTTCAAATCGTATTGGATCCCAACAAGCTCAAATGATAATATTCAATTCATCCAAAACTCCATCAAGCAATTGGATTTAAAGATTGCTATTTTGAAACGAGTCAATATCCAGCTGAATTATGTTAACTGCAAATCCCACATCATGAGTAACTATCTAGCGAGAGCATGTTAATGACAAATCTCATATCAAATAAAGATGAAATTAATAAACAATTTATAAAAATTCTGAACTATAATTATCTTAACAAAGTAGACATTTTATGATGGAAACCCACGAGCTAGTATCAATTGCATGAAACAATATAATTACCATTTCTCTAACCAATGATCGTAATTTTGTGTTAGATATCTATTTGATTTGAAAAGAGCATAACAAAAGGACGTCTATTAATTGATGTAATTTATTAGTTTTACTAGGCATTGAAGAAAAAAATATGCATCTATTAATTGACGTAATTTATTAACTACACTCTTCTATTTTCGGAAATTTTTCGTTCTCAAAATCGGATTGACCCGATCGATTCGACTGAAAAAGCCTGGTAAATGATGTACAAAAGCCGGTAAAAATCCAGTAAAAGGTTCGATTTGACTGAAAACCGATGAACCGAGCATGATTTCATCGATTTTTACAGTTAGCTTGCCAAAAAAAATTAAAAAATAGGAAAGAAGCATAAAAAAATCCGCCAACCAGAAGGAAGCTGCTGCCGCTGGGAAAGAATTTCTGACTAGCCCAATGAGAAGAAAGCCATGTCGGGGAGAAAAATTGAGAGAGAATAACCAACATCCATCTTCCATTTTCCTTTGGGCAAATATGAATTAAATTTTCATAATAGAGAAAGTGACATTGTACATCACTTTTCAATAAAAAAGTGAGATTGTATATTACTTTTAACTAAAAAATCTCACTTGACCTTTACACACTTATTTTTTCTTTTTTCTTTTTCTTTTTCTTTTTTTTTTTTTTTTTAATTTAAAAACGCTTTTCATATAATTTTTCAAAAGATTCCTAATTTTAACGTTTAGGAGTATTTCTGTAAGTTGTCATTTTCTTCAAACGTTTCAAATGACATTAAGTGTTTTGTTTAGGTTTATAACCTTATTGGACTTTTCTATTTTATATGTAGAATCATATTTTTTGGGTCCATTTACTTTTTATGAAATGATTATTACAAATAATTAACAAATGTTAAAAATTTAAAATACTTTTAAAATTAGTATTACTTTTTAAAAAGTATATATATATCAATTTGTAAGTGATGATGTACATAGAGCATAACCGTATATTTATGTAGTAATTATTTTAAATAGTACATATATCTGTTTAAATTTTTATTTATTTAATTAATTCAATCTTTTGGTGGGTAATTATATTACCTCCACAAAATTTATTAAGTGCACCACATTATGTTCACACCATAATTAAAACATAGTTTTAATAAATACGCCTCAACAAATTTAAAATTATATACCTGATCTAATAAAAATAATTAAAAAAGAAGAAATTTGGGTTTTAATATATACACAACTAAACTTCATCTTTTTCTTTTCTTCTAGACATTTCTTTCCACTGTACTTTTTTATGTTGCATGCATCCATGGCTATATGGACTATACAAGAAAAGAAACAGAAAATCTTACCCATTTCTTTTCATCTACATTATCAAGAGAAATGGATAATGTTTTCTTCTCATTATTATTTTTTTTTTCAAAAAAGGGGAAGAATAAGAAGAAGAAAACTTGATTTCAAATAAATGAGTTTTTATCTCTCTGTCAATAAACTTGATTTCTAATTTCAAATAAGTCACTGAAATGTTTCGAAAAAGAAGATGGGATACTGAAAGCAATCACTGCTCACTTACACATACATACTTATTATACCAAATGAGCAAATAATTTTTCGCTCTCAGTTCTCTTTTCTTCCTAAAACATTTGCATACTCAAATCCAATTTAATTTAATATCTAGTTTTTAACTTAGAGGGCTTTGTTTAGCTTCGGAATTGGGCTGGATTATTAGTGTTTAAAGTAAGCTCAAGAATTTGGAGGATTGCGATTGAAATTTCATAGAGTTGGGTACAATTTTTATTTTCTTCTTCTTCTTTTAATATTATTTTGCTCAAAATTTCAAAGATTGATTTTTCTTTGTGCTTTTGGGAGTTGGTCAACTCTTAATTGAGTTTCACTTATAATTAGTGCAAATTAATTTTTCAAAACTCGGTGACCAGATTATTTATGATCTTTAGCAATTATAGAAAACATGAAGAAGAAGAAGAAGAAGAAGAAGAAGAAGAAATTAGGTTTAGATTTGTGGTGTGATTAATTAAAAGCATATGAACCCTAATTATGTAATTTTAGTTAAGGCGATTTAAGTATTTGAAGGATTGCTATTGGAATTTCATAGAGTTGGGTACGATTCTGGATTCTTTTAGACATTCTGGATTCTTGCTGAACTTGTGATTTGCGTATAATTTCTAAACTAACTATATCATGATTGGCTAAAATTTAAGATAATCGTTTTTACCTAGTAAACTTATGTTAAATCTTGCATAAACTACACAAATAAAACTGTAGATAAAGTAGACCAATGCCCAACTCAAATAGTAAGATACTATGTCACTGAGAATTATGATGTTTGTCACAGCATAAATTTTTTAGCAATGACAATTTATATCTTAGTAGCAAGAGATCAATGTTAGAGCCACTATCTATAAAAAGGTAAAAGCACGCCTGCTTAGTTAAAAGTTTCAATAATTATCCTACTTTTGCCCCTTTTTATGCTTTTCTTTTACACGTTTACTACTTNGCTTAGTTAAAAGTTTCAATAATTATCCAACTTTTGCCCCTTTTTATGCTTTTCTTTTAAACGTTTACTTCTTAAGAGTGATGCCTCAACCTTTAATTTTTTTGATGCACGTGGTCCCTTCAGTCCAAAACAGTCAAGTTGTTGTGTGCGATCTCATGAGATGAAATAAGCAATGATATTGAAAATAAAAGAATTTCGGAATATATGGACATTGATATTAACTAGGGGCGTAGTGGGGGAGCTCTGGGCTTGAGTCGGGGCACTCAATCGTAGTTATTTCAACAACAAAAAAAAACACTTTCCATGAATTTTTTCTGCATATTAGCCCAGTACAAATTTTGTTATATTTTTGTCCTTCCTAGGCTCTGTCCGTGATATTAATGTTTCGACGGGAGATAAGGAAGATTATATTGTGGAGGGGGAGAGAATATATGTGCGCGCGCGCGGGGGTCATCATATGAGGAGGTGCATATGATAATTATGTGGATTATTTGGGACAAAAAACATCGTTAGGACCACGAGCAAGAAAAAATGAAAGGTCAAGGACAACAACGCCAAGAAATAAAGAATAGAGACAAAAGTACAAAAGGGAGTAAAAGTTGAGGATGAGGGATGCAATTGTCACCCAGCATTTAGCTTTACTAGGCATTGGACCATAAAATTCTTGATTGGTCGAATGACTAAAGGCAAGGAAACTATGTAGATGAATTTTTTATGTCAAATTTGCCATAGACTGCTTAGCTTTACTAGGCACTAGATCATAAAATTCTTGATCAGTGTTTTTTTTTCCCACTAATTCACCAAATTTTTTTCATATCTAAAATATGCCAATTTCTAATTTTATATCTTTATATTAATCAATAACATTAAACAAATAGAAATCTGAAAGAATAATATTTTCAAATATTTTACAAATAATAATTTAGATGCAAGAAATGAGTTTATTTTTGCTATAGACATTGTATTGTCTAATCTCAGCCACATTAAGCCCATGTTTGACAACCATGCTCTCTGAAGAAAAAAAAAGATTTGAATATTGATTTTTAGGAAAATGTGTGGTTAAAAAAGTATAAAAATATTTAGGGTTTAAGTGCATAATATTTTATTGTGTGAATGTATGATTGAAAATAAACTTATAGCAAAAAGGGTTTAAAAATTATGATTGTCAAACAGAGTTTAAAGGATGACTAACAACTTTCTTGCAATATTGAACATTTATTTCAAAATAGAATTGTCCAAACCTATAATATAAAATGTATTTTAGAAATATTTAGACTTGAAGAAAGAAAGGTGAGGACAACTTATAACCCTTAGATATCATGAAAATACCAAAGCATGCCAAACGGTCCAATGTAAAGACGATTTTCGATGCTGGTTATTCAATTGTAGAAGGTATCCCATAGGCAATACTTGAAATTCAGAAGAATTGCGTAGGGGGCCATTGAATGACTAGAAAAAGCCCATAACAAGGTTCAAGTCTACCGATCTATTTAAGTATCTGCAAGAGGTTCTTTAAAAGTGATGTACTATCTATTTCAAATAGTTAACCCTTGAAATTATACTCCAAAAGATACTTTAAATTAACACTTTAAAATAGACAGTGAATTTGATTTTTCAGATATAGAGGGTCAAATTCAATCTCTATAATTAATCCAATCAAATAACATATACAAAAAAATAGAGAAAAAAATAATATTATGATTTGGAGGGAAATTAGTGAAAATAAAATATGGGAAAAATAATAAATACATATTGTGAATAGTAAAATTAGGTATTAAAGATAAAGAGGCTGTTGCAACATTTAATTT
>CAIGRB010139037.1:16368-27845 GCA_903798255.1 Fraxinus quadrangulata | reverse complement strand
GAGCCACTACTTGAGCGACATCAGAACTTGGCATAGCCACAGCCTGAGCCACAGGAAGCACAGCTTCATTTGCAGATCCCACAACGTTATTGGTAAGTGTATTTTCCATTTCGATGTAATAAGAGTGATGCCCATGAGAAGAGAATAAGCAATAGGCTTTTAATGATTCTTATGCGTCGGAAATCCGAGCGGAGTAATGTAGGTTACTCTTAATGCAGTTAGCTGTTTATGTATTTATTATTACAGGAAGCGACTCCTCAAACTAACATGGCAGAAAAAAATTGAACTGTGTGGAGCTCCATCTAGATATAGAAGCTCTACAAGACAGAATGAGTTGACAAAATGAATATTAGCTTTCCAGATTTATGATTCATATCCAGATTTAGACGTGATTTTGTTTTTACTTAAAAAGATAAAGGAAGCCTGAAAAGCAATCCATAGAATGCATTAGAGACTAATTTTAGATTTGATTGTCTATTTATTAGACGTTAATGTCACATAGATTGGAAGTATTTTAACTTCCCATGTCACCTAGATGGCAATCCATAGGATTCACTGGAGGTACACTTATTTTCTAGTTTTCTTACGTATTAATTAACATCATTGACAGTAATCTGTTCTAAGAATTTTATGGAATGGTAAACTAATCGTGTTTAACTGTTTAGTAAAATGAAAGTGATGTGTAGAAATATACTGAAAGCCGATCAATTGGTTAACTGTTTAATTGTTTCACAGTAATCGTATTAATTTTTTCAGCTATTTTGTTGTTCTGCAATGATGGTTTTGTTCTTATCCTTCTTAAAAATGTTCAAGTTTCAGTTAAACATGGAATTAACGAATTTTTGGAACAGAAATCGTCCAAAAGTCTCTTAACTGCTTATTTACCCTTAGAAAAGAAACATTTGTTTATTTGAATTTAATTTTCCACGCCCCCTAGTGTACAAATTAAATAAAATTTCCATCAAAAACCTAACATATACGCAATTTTCTTAAATGTGTGGCGATGCACGAGACTTAAACACAAATCTTTGCATGTTCTATTACAATGTTGAATCATATCATCTAAAAGTATAAGTTGCTAGAAAAGTATATTTATTAATTTAAATTTTATCTTCAACAACTTATTTCTAGTGGTCGTCAAAGTTGTTGGTACACATAGCTTGATTCGTTGCCGAACTCGGGCTGCTGCTAGCTCCTGCTAAATGTCGTAAGATTTTGAGGATTTGTTAAGGGCCGCTGATAAATATTTGACAAATCCAAAAATGTCGATATGGGCTGCTGATAAATATGAAATTATATAAAAACTTGAGGAAATGGAAAAGTTATGACAACTCATCTTATGAATTATAGCTTAGCATGGAATATTAATTAGAAGTGGTTCTGTATTAAGACATGACAAATCTGTCCTTGTCTACCAAACATGTGCAAAGTTTTGACTCAAAATTTGATACTGATCATGCCTTTTCTTTTTGGGCCCTTCCACGTTTCTTATACCAGAAAATTTAAACCTAAAAGAAAGGGATTTATTTTTTCAAATTTTATCTTCAATGCAAGTAAATGCTATTATCATTTTCTCAATCAAATATCTACCACGTATCCAATTTTCATCCGTAACATAAAACTTAGCCCCTGTTTGTTTCCACTGTTAAGCAGAATTCCTACCTTTGCTACAGTAATTTAGCTGCAATCTTTGATCTCTTTCTCTCATAGGGGCCCCAATGTTTTGGAAAAAATGGTCAAAAAATTGATTTTTATTTAAAAACAATTTGAAACGAACAGGGGCTTAATCTTATAACATTTTGCCGCCTCAAATACTACACATTGACAAGATATTCGGGAGTATGCAAGTGAGTAGTAACTTTTATGCATAGGCAAACATGCACTTTGAGTTACCTCGTCTAATGACTTGATTTTTAAAAAAGAAAAGAAAAATATGAATATTGTGCAAACAATTCATTGTTTAACAACATCAAGGGATCAAAATCCAACTCCAAGTTCAAGAACTTGTGTGTGAAAAGTTATTTCAAACTCATTCCCAAAAAGTTAGTAATCATATCCTCAATCAAGATCCAAAAAGTGATATCTTTAACATACAAATTGAGGCACTATCCAATAAGACTTGCATAGACAACTCAATGGCTTCCATAAAAGTCTCCAATTTGATCCATCTATTATCCAATCAAACTCATTTACTCCATCCACATTAATTGAAGTACAAAAGGATGATTCTCAAAATAGCCCACTACTCGTTTGAATTCAACTCACAAATAACCAATTGACACTAAACAGAGATGATGAAAAAAAAAAAAGGCTAGACAGAGGAATATAATAAGCAAAGTAAAACATGGAATAAGATTGTGAACTTGTAGGGCATATGCTCTTTAGGCTAGACTCGACAGTGCTGCACAAGATTAACGAAGTAGACGAAGGTAGAAATCTCATCTGTCGTCCTATCCAGTCCGGTCTAGTCCAGTCTAATAACATAATTACTCAACTCACAGCCAACAATGAAGGAATTGCAGACAAATTAGGAGTGGTTTTCTTGTTTGTAGAAGAAGAATCCCTTTTGCCAGAAAAGGCCCTAACTGGACTTGCAAGTGCCCATCCCCAACTTCTACTCCTTCCATGTGTGATTGCTCCTGATGATTTCCCTACCACATGATCTTGATCTTGAATTGAAGAAGGGGCCCAATTTGATGATGATGTGATCATCAAATTACTTAAAATTCCACCACACCTGATTACTCTCTCCTTCGTACAATCTTGCCCATTATTGGACTTGTTTTCTCTATGCGACTCCACTCTGCGGAGAGTACAATCACCCAAGCCAGTTGAAATTCTCTCAAAGAGGTCACCAGAAAATCTCCTGCTTCCACAGCCAACAGATCTTGATCTTGACACTTTTCTGTCAAAACCCACCTGATGATCATCAGGATTGATCTGATCATTCTCATCAGTGGCCACAAGTTGATCTTCTTTCTTCTTGTCACCTGATGTAAAGTCTGAATCTTTACAGTTCTTTACAGTTTTCTTGGGCTTTGTTAAGTAAAGAAATGACCAGAACCCTCTTTTATTTGGGCTATAATCTTCTGAATCATTCAAGAAATGCATACCCCCTCTTGTATTATTGGTAGTAGATTTGCTTCTCTTGAAAACAGAAGGCAGCCTTGAAGATCCACGGTGGCGGGCTTGAGCGGTGGCGGTGGCGGTGGCGGTGGCGCCACCTCCTTGTTCAGATCTGAATGAGGGAGAAGAAGGGAAAATGGGTACAGGAAATGAAGAGACTAAATTTCCAAGCTTTTCTTGCAGGCAAAATGCACAGATCCCACCTGGGCTGCTGCTGCTGCTCATGTATGGATGATTTGTACATTGCATGTTGTCTTCTTCATGCACCACTTCCATAACCATTTTTACTCCAAAATCAAGCAAATTTCAACACCTTCAAGGATCAAAAACCACTTAGCCTATATGGGTTCTTGATTTTTCAAGCACCTTTGAAAACTATATTGAAACGCGTACAAAGTTCTATGCACAATTTGCTAGAGAGAGAGACTGGTCAAAGGGTGTAAATGAATGCAGATGCGGCATTGAAGTAGGAAATGGTTGGATGAAGGGGACCGATGAGAGAGTTCCCAGGAGCACGTGGAAACTGACACTTTGAATAATTAAGTTTTAAGTAACAAAATAAGTGGAAAGTTTAGTGATCATTATTGAAATTAATCCGTTAATTTAAAATAGGGAAATTTGCATTTTTCCCCCAACCTTTGACAACCGTTAATAATCTATCGTCAACCATTTTTTTAGCATCATTCATACATTCTCAATTTTTCAAGAATATAGCAAAACTCGTCATTTTGTCCATTTTGACTGTAAAAATCACGTAAAATGATGAATTCCCATCCCTCTCCCTTTTTTAAATATACACACAAACCATAAAAAAGAAACAACTTAATAAAAAGTAAAAGAAAAATTACGGCAAGAGCCTAAATCGAGTAATTGAACTTAGACTATTTTCAACATTAAGGACGAATAAAATGTCAAAAACTAACTTGTCTATAGGGATTAACTTGTTGTCGATGCAATATATGAAGGATCAAACGCTGCAACTTCTCACTCAGTCTAACCTAATAGAAAAAGAATCTGTGGGCTGCATATGCAGTCCAAAGGGACACTACAGAGCCTTTTTAATTATAATTATATATTTTTTATGACTTAAAATATTTTTTTGTATGCTGCAAAGAATATTTCTACTCTGGTGAAAAATTGCAATATGGAGTGTTGTACGTTGATCAGACTTTCCATTGAGCTTTCGTGTTTGTACATTCACAAGATTCATGGCAATTCCTAGTCCCAATGGATTGCCTAAAAAGATTCACAAATTAATATTGTAATTAAATGGGATGGAGAAATTCATTCTTTTTAAGAATGTGCCTTTTTTTTTTCTTTAAAAAAATGCCTATCTTGAAATTTTAAAGGGGAAACGGGATTGAGTTTTATTATTTCTTGTTTAAAATGTTTTGTTTCTATTATAATATCTTGAATGGCGCCTTCATTTTAAATTAATTAAAGATTGATTCGCATAAGTTAAAATTGATCGTCCAAAATCGAACACAATTAACTTCGTCAAAGCAAAATAATTAACATCAAACGAATATAGTGGAGAAAGGGAATCTTACACTAGGGAAACTATAAAAGAGCCAAGGTTGCACGATTGCAAGTACGAAGGGGGATGAAGGTTGTTCACGAGTTGTAGGCGAGGGCGGGAGAATTGAGATGTTTAATATGTAAACTATTCTGTTAATATAAAAGAAGAAAAAGTTTAAAATCTCCCAAATCAAGTTCAATTATTTAATTTTTTTTATAGAGGTTATCTTCATATTTAAAAAAAAAAAAAAAAAAACCTTAGAAAACCGGAAAAGAAGTATATAACGTGGATTGAGATATACAAATCTTATTTTGTCTTTTGTTTTTATTTTAATACTAGAAATACTATTAATAAATACAGATACCTCGTGAAGCTTGGCAATATTTAGTTGGATTTTTCTCATTTTTAATTAGTACTAACTTCCACAGAGTTCGCTTTTCCAGAGTTCGCGCCTGCATGAATGGATCCTCCTCCATTTTTAAAGAATTTTTGTGTAGGAGGTGCTTTGGATGCTTGAAAACTAAAAATGAATGTGTGAACCATTATGTATAAATATATATGTTATATCTACAAATATGTGGCATACGCATGATGGAGGGAATTTTACATTGGTCGACTCAACATTTATTATTTAATTGGATTGGGCCTATCAAATTAAGTAACCTCGTATTGGATTTGAAATGGGCCCATCTCACTAAACCGACTTGGCCCATTTTTATTTCTCTATATATATAAGCTCATTTCACAATCAAGGCATGAAATTCTTAACCCTGGACAAATTCACTCTCCTGTCTCTTGTACTAATTTTCTCTCGTCGACGGTCGACCTGATCGTCGGATGAACTTTTCTCAACCAGTGGCCTTTGATTCACAACGGTGTGTTCTAGTGCGAAGGGAAAGTTTACGTGGAGGGGAGATGATCGGGATCCTGTTGATGCAAAAATTGAGGTCAACAATATACTTTTAAATCGATTTGATGCTTATAAGTAAATTATCTGACTGACTTGAGTGTGAGGCTCTTGTGTTGAGCATCTCCAACATCATCTTGATGGATTTATGCTTTTGGTTTTGAAATAAATTACCAGAGCTTATAGACTCTAGAATGCTTATTAAATAATTTGTGAGTAAAATGTGCTAATTTATTAAGAAAAAGAAGATTATCGACATGCTAAGTAAATTCTTGTATTGTACACGCTTGTAGGTCCTTTTATTATGACTAGTGGGCTAAACGTGTGTTGCACGTTAATTGGATAATGTTAAAAATAAGTGTGTAACAAAATAAAGAATAAGAATAAGCTCATAAAAGTTATATTTACAAACTCGACATATAAATAGAAACTAATTTGAGGATCGTTATCAGATGCAATTAATTCACAATATGGATTTATGTTTTAAAAAGTATATAGTATCTTGATTCAATCCTGAGAATAGGAAAAATTGTATTCGAGAACTCTCAATGCATTACATGCAATATTATATTAATCTAATCTGACAAAATTCCTTAAAAAAAGGAAAATAAAATTTTGACACGGTTATAATATTTCAATTATGAGATCTTTGAGGAACTTTTGCAGATTGAATAAAATATCAAAACAGATCAATATCAGCTTACCAGTGAATATGTTAATAAGAATGATGACATTAACTATTATTAATACAATAACATTAAAGCACACATGGGCAGCGACGCTCATGGGGTTGGAGGCGGTGAGGGGGCAGCACCCTAGTGAGGGTTCGAGGGCAACGTCCTCGACGATGATCGACCTGACCGGTCATGTCGCGAGGTCGAGGGGCGGTGCCCCTTGTGGGGGTTTGGGGGAATGAAGTTGTGTTTTTTAGTGGGGATACGCCGATTTTTTTGCTGTTTTTTTTAATCCTGAATTCAAACATAAGAATAAAAATTGTAAAGATTAATATCTAATAGAATAGAATGTTTTCTAGTATTAATATTAATATAATGAAATGTTCATTTTTTGGCAAAAAAAAAGAATAATTTGGTAATAATTTCAAAAATATAAAAAATATTTTTTTTCTAGGAAAAAAGAGTCTGCATGTCCGCACGGGAGCATGTCTCCGTGCCACACATAGCCACAACGTGTATCCATTAAACATGGAGACACAGGCATGTCTCCGCGCAGCAAGACACAAACCGTGTCTCCATTAAGCACGGAGACGGTCTCTGGGCTGTGTCTCCATTAAGCACGGAGACAGTCTCCGCGCTTAATGGAGACACGGTACACTGACTTTTTTTTTTTAATATCATTCTTCTAAGAATACATGCCTAAATAATATGCAACCCCGAAAATCTTAAAAATAATTATTGGAGTTCCATGTTTAGCCTTTAGCCCATACTTTCTCTATCTATTTATCACCTACTTTCACCTTGGATGTAAAATCACCATCTATTACATTTATTACCAGCCGCCATCACCAATGGAACATGATTGTCATCCTCGAAACGACAGCAATCATTAATCTCCTCCTAGAATTAATGGTATTATAATCAAAATATTCAAATAAAACATACAAATTTACAGAACAAAGATCCAACAAACATGTTAAAATAATGCTATGTTAAACTCGCAATTAGAGGTTATTGAACTTTGAGAGCAGAAATTCAGTCTCCCCTTCAACACCCTTCTTGAACTCTGCTTGCTTCTCTGCATCGAGCTTGGGTGTCAACAGCTTAATATACTTCTTGATGTATGCAACAAATTGCTTCTTGTCAAATGTGGATTGCTCCTATATTTAATAACCAGGTTAAAAGACATTAAATTTTGAACATAGAACTCAATCATAATATACATTATGCATAAACTAAACTTGGAGTGAATGTGTCAACAATGTCATCAGCACCATCATCCTCATCAGCACCTTCACCGGAAGGGTTTGCACCAATGTCTATACCAACTGCTCTGTGGACAATCCAATATAATCCACCGCGAAAATTACAGCGTAAAAATCTTGCAAAGCATCCAATATTTCCTAAGATAATCTAAACAAACAAGCAATTAAAAATAAAGCAAATTGATAAATGTTTGCTGATAAGAAGGAAAAATAACAGATGATATAAATCAACCTCGAATTTGAAAAGCATAATAAATGACAAGTTTCATAGCACAGCTTATCAATCAAACCTCAATCTAAACAAAATCTAACTCAAAAGTGCCCCCAAAAAAAAAAAAATTTTAACAAAATAAGTTGATTATGCAAAATCTCTATCACAAGAACGATAACTCTATCTACTGTGAATAATTGACTTTACCAAAAGGACATCTCAATTGATAAATCAACAATAGCTTGAACTATTTATGTAGGTAGCCATACATACAATTGAATTATAACTGCATATATTAATTGACGCATAAATATGGGCACCCATGTGTATCTGACGGATTAAAAATTAATCTCAGCACATATGCATCCAAAATTTATTGCAGAAGACAAAAATTAAGTGCTAAAGGTTCGAAACAGAATATCAATCTCAATAAAACATGTTCAATTATTATGCCTTTTGAACATATACCATCAAACTCTCGAGTTTCAAACAAGGCTCGCAATGTTCTATCACAATTTGAAAAGCAAACTAAATTAGGTAATTATTGTGAACAACATACTATACTACATAATCTCGACGATCTTCCAAATTATTACGTAAATACTAAATACTATAAAAAGCTCTGGCAATCTGCTAAATAACTGTCAGTTATCTCTCGTTTCCTTTCTCTTTCATTGCTCCAACTCTATAATATGTGAATGAGACAAAGAAACAAAAATTGAGAATACAATTGACAATAAAACAAGAAATGCCCAATCTATGGAAACTTACAACATCACCCCGACCAATCTTGAGCTGGGTAAAGGCAGAAACCAGCTTAACACACCTTACGAAAGTCTTGCCACCAACTATTCTTCACAGAACCATACACAACCGATGTTCTATCTCTGTAAACCTTCGCAGTTAGTTCCAAGAAACTAATGGGAGACAAATGGATATTATTGGCAGAGGACTTGACGACACCTTTCATGAGTTCTCATGATTCTTCAATATTTTCTGTCAATCGACATAATTGTCGACAATTTTGAGATGTGTTTCGGTTACAAAAGAACCACCTACTCAATGAGCTCCAGCTCCAACTCCAATTGCAGCTCCTTAGCTCATGGTGTGTGTTGAAAGAGAAATAACAAAATGTAGTAATTTACACAGGAGTGAGAACTCTTTGAAAATATTTGAACAAATGGTAAAAACGAAGCGTAGATTGAGGGGAGAGTTGTTGAAATTGTGTGGGGTTGCGTGAGGAAATGGAGAAGTAGTGACTAGTTGCGTGAGAGAATGGTGAAAGGAGTTGCACAAAAAAAAAAAAAATTGAATTTATAGAAAATTACGACATGTGGCGCACAATTTTTTGACTCTTTTAAGATGTTATTATTAGCTATGTCAAAAAGGCTCGCCGGCTTGGGCGACTCGGGCTCTGCTCGGAAAAAGCTCGAGCCGGGCCCGGCTCGGGCTCGATCACACCGAGCCTAGGCTCGGGCTGGCCAGTATATTAATTTTTTTTCTTAAAATAGCTGCCCAGCAGGCAGCTACAATAGCTGCCGGCAGCAGTTTTTTTTTTTTTTTTAATAAAACCCGAGCCGGCTCGGCCCGCTAAGGCTCGGGTCAAAAGCTCGGGCTGAGCCTCATTTTTTTTGCTTGGGCTCGGCTTGGCTCGGCTCTTTGACATACCTATCTGTGATTATGTGCTATATTTCAACACAATACTCAAGAATCATACTTTAGTACCATAAAACGAATTTTAGACATCTTAATGGTATTAATACATTACGTTTATGGTATATTAAAAGCGCCCAAAAGTGGGATATTGTATTGAAATTTGTGAATAAGAAAAATTATTTGGCCGATATTCTCATTAAACTTCTAACACTTGATAGATTTTTATATATTCAAAGAGGTTTGGAAATTATCAATGAATATGAAGTATGTGGCTAAATTGAGTTCATATTATCCGAGCCCGAGCCGGCCCGTATATTAAATTTTTTTTTAAAAATAAAATAGCTGCCCAGCAGGCAGTTAAAATGCTACCTGCTGGGAGCAAGAGCATTTTTGCTCCCAGCAGGCAGCTAAGCAAGCAGCTACAATAGCTGCCTGCAGCAGAATTTTTAATTTTTTTTTTTTTAAAAATAAAACCCGAGCCGGCTCGGCCCGCTAAGGCTCGGGCCAAAAGCTCGGGCTGAGCCTCATTTTTCTCGGCTCGAGCTTTTTTTTTTGGGCTCGAGCTCGGCTCGGTTCGGCTCGACTTGTTGACATGCCTAGTTATTATGTAGTGATAACATTGAAAATTTGTCAGATGGCTTCTATCAGAAACTCCAACGTTATCTTAGATGTGAGTTGATTTACACGTTTGTTCCAAGACTAAAGTTGCAAAGCCACAACATTTAAAAATTCCTGTAGATTTAGAATAGAATGTTAGTGCAATTAATACAATACACATTATGTATTTCACTAGATAAAATTTAACCAAAATAGGAAATTACCAAATAATTAGTCGTGTTTCACTAGAACAACCTCTATTTTGAATTTTTTTTAATTTAAATACTTGAAAATGACATTTTAAAAAACAAATGGTTTGGCACATATACATTCGGAATTTTATTAAAATTCGTCAAAAATATACAAAATACACGTATATTTGTTCCTTCAATATGCTTTTGCCTTCATCGTTAAAATTCCGACTCCGCTAGTGTATATAAATACAATAATAAAAGAAGTAATGAGAAACAAAGCTTCCAAAAATTGCTAATATTATTTCCAAAAAAACTTTTAAAATCATTTAAGGATGGGGAAGCTATATATCCCAAAGCCACTAGAAAGACAAAGTTCTTGACAATTTGTCATTGACTATGAGTGGGGTTTTATTCCACTTTTCTTCAATAGTAGAAACTTGTTATTACCAAACTCTACTTGTTATTTAAACTTTGAACGTACAAATAACATATTCCAAATCAAAAATGCCCCAAAGATTATATGTGGAGTTTTAGCTCCTGCTTGGTTCAGCTAAAAAATATAATTACAATTTATATAAAAAATAATAATATTTAATTTTAACCATATATTTAATGGAACTCACAACTTTTCAATTACACAATCAATCAACTTTAATCAAAATCTACTAAAAATCTGATTTTAATCTAAATCGAATAAGGGCTTATTCTACTTTTCTTTTAGATAGTTCTTCTCGTTTGAAACTACCAGAGTGCAAAATAAAAGGTTGAAAATCAAAATTTCCGACTTAAAAAGTTAACAGCCAATTTGCTACATAGACCACAGGCGAGGAAGCAATTGTGCAATTTTCTCCAAAAGGAAATCACAACTACAAAAAACTAAACCTTGTTTTATTGAGATCCAACACATATCACTCAGTTCATTAGGTGCAGCCATGTTTTTGTTTACTCTTACTATTAACACGCAAAAATAACCGCGAAAAAAGTGGAATTAAGATCGATAAAGAATAGACACAAGCCACGCCAAACCAAATTTACAAACTACTAGACATGATTGAAAAATACAATTGACGAGATTTCAGCTTTTTTGTTTTCTTTCTAAAATTCTCCAATACTATCCAATCCACTCTCCAAACATGCCACAAAATTTTCAAATAATACATGCAGTGCAAGTCATAGCATCAGTACCATCAATCATTGGTCGTCGTTATTGTATAGCTCATCCCGATTTGAATAGAAGAACAGCTTTCGAATCCAAGTAGAAGTAAACAAAGTGGTTCGTCTCATGAGTCACATAAGAACCTACGCAAAAAAACGAAAAAAAAAAAAAA
>CAIGRB010139037.1:0-16080 GCA_903798255.1 Fraxinus quadrangulata | reverse complement strand
AAAAAAAAAAAAAAAAAAAACTAGAGAATCAGTTGAGGCCAATGCATTTTCCAAGATATATTATCCAAGTCAAAAGTTGTTTCATTTTCTCGCAACTTTGGAAGTTAATCAATACGAACTAGTCAGGTGAAAATATGGGGGAAAAACAATACAGTGTAGAATTCAATCATCTTGCAGCAATTTTATGTCATTTTTCTTTCCAATCAAACAAATTTCCATAAACTGTAAGTCGAATATCAGTTAAGAAGACTTTTTGATACAAAGGGAAGATATATGTACTGAATGTGTTTTCTTTCAGTTCGAGACTAGTGATTTATCCTCTTATGCTTCATTCTCGTCCAATTTTATCGCTGTAATTGGACCTGAAACGTGTCCCGTTCATCTCCAAAGTCGTTAAAATTCCCCAAATAAGCTCTCTTCCAGAAGCACATACACTGGCCAGCACTGGTACATTCATATTACTAACTTCAATTTTGAGGCTGTTGATTTATGTGTACAATTCTTCAATAAAATCCACCAAACTATAGTCTATGAACTTTATATACTGGTAAGAGACATCTACAGCTCAATTATTTAATCAGCTTAAGTAAATGTTGCTAGCTTAGTCTCTAAAATAAGTTGAACTATCGTTTGCCAGAGATTATAGATTCTTGAATAACAAAATTTAACAAGAGTGACAAACTCTAATTTCGTAGCTCAAGAGAAAACATGCTGGCACAGACATGAAGTGTAAAAAAAAAATTCTTGTAAAATTTTTTTTTATGCGTAAATTTATTTTTTGCTACATATTAGCCCGGCTTGTAATCCAATCCTAGATCCGTCTCTCCCATAAACAAGTACTTGCACCTGGGAATGTTTAAGACTACAACAAGAAACTAAGCGACTACTCCTCATTCTCAATAAATTTGGGGTCAGTTTCATGAATCCTTCTACACCATTTGACTGTTCATTTCTAGATTTATGGGGAGATCTAAAGCCACTAGCTCCTCAACAACTACAACATGCCAGATAAATTTTAATTTATTCCTCCCTCTTGTGACTTGCTCTACCGAAATCACATCACTCCCGTGACATATATGATGTACGAGATCTTATAGTTTGAATCTGGAAATATAAATCTTTGGGAAAAAAAGGTGTGAGAAAGTAAAAACACAATTTATACTGAGGTTCCATCTGAATTGGTTCTAAGCCCACGTAGAGCTTCTCCGAGGGATACTCTGCATGCAGAATAGAGTATCCGCTTGGAAGTATCACAGTCTACAGGAATGTCGCTTACAACAAAGAAATAGGACATTACTACCACGAAAACATCGCTCTCTCTATCTTTGAATCTCTACCAAAAGCTCTACAAATTGCAGTCAGACTTGGCCTGATTTTCATAGAGGATGAATAAAAGTAATGGAAATTTTGAAAGAAGGCAGAGAAAACTTTTAGCCAAAGAAAATCAGAAGATGTTTAGGCCACATCTTACTAAAACAGCGCCGCACTGCAGAATCGATATAATCCACTATTCCATATTCCACTGTATCAAGCAGACAAACTGGTTCATGTCTTTGTTGATTTGTATGATATTTGTCGATCTGACAAAAAAATTAAAGGTATTTAATTGATGGCCTTGTTTGTGAAATCAACTTCGCGAACTAAATAACTCAGCACATGCTTTTCTCAATAATGGTACTTAATGTAATCAGAACCCGGTTTGCTCTTGTTGACAATAGAAAAACTTCCGTCTCGTCATTAAACTTCGTTTACTTAGGAAAGCCTCCCCTCTAACATTTTGTTTCCTTTCTTATTAGATAACAGGAGTTATACATGGCAAAATGTGATCGCAACTTGCTTCTCTTACAAGATTGTTTCATAACTAACTTGACTGTCTATGTACTCACCCTGTTCAGTATATTTCATATTACCATTTGGCATAGGGATCGTGACATAAAGAAGAAGTAAAGGCAACATATCCTCTTCCTCTTTCCTTTTTGTGAATTAGCATTTGAAATAGGACATCAAGAGACTATGCATACATAAATTACTATAACTTGTTATTTATTAGATTCATGCTATAACCTTGAGGGGTTGCTCAATTAGTCAAGTGTTGATTTGCTTGTCACCAGTTCCCCCTCAGGCCACTAAGGTGAGAATCCGATTGTAAACTTCAGGATCCGTGGATTAGTCGAAGTGCACGCAAGTTGGTCCGAACATCCACGGTTATTAAAAAAAAAAATTAGATTCATGCTATAACCAAACAAGTAATTGAACAACAATTAATATATAAGAGATAAAAGATAAAAAAACATAAACTACTGTTAAATTGTAGCATAACAAGAAACCCAAATAATAGGAAAATGACTACGAAAAATCAATGGTAAAGGGAGATTTACCAAAGTTCTTGCCCACAATACAATGCCAAGTAGGTCCATACTTCTTGTCAAACATCTTCTTTATGTGCTCTGCTACATCCTTCTCTACATTATACTTCTCAAATGCCTACACAAAAAATACACATAATCATATATGTGAATCTGTATGCAAAAAACAATGATTTTCAAGAAATGGAAATCTGTATTAAAAAAAACCCAAAAACAATGGGAAAAAATAGTTGGTTTTGCTTATTTTTTCTTATTTTGAGTGAAATGAAAACAATTTACAGATATGGCAATGTCAACAGCTTCTTTCTGAATGTCTTCTTTCATGTCGGCGCTCTTTATGGTGACTTTCTTGCCGGTGGCGGTAGACCCAATTGAGGACTTCCGGTCATCGGAGGATGTCGGCGACGGAGCCACCAGTGCTCCGCCGCCGCTTATCTTCGACTCTTCGCTCATTTGCTTTAATTTACTTGATTTCAGGTTCCAAAATTTTGAATATGGTTTTATTGGAAACTTCTGGTGAAGAGAAAGAAGACGGCGATGTATGTGTGTGGTTTTTGGAATTTGTAAAGGTTTTATATTTCTATTCTAAATTCTGATGAGAATCTAATTCTTTTCTGAGCGTACTGATTTGGAATTACTGTCTGATTTACTTTGGACGGTTTTGAAAGTTGTCCGAATACGGTTGTTAGGCTGTCAAATGTTGTATCCGTTGTGTTTGGCTAAGCTTAAAAGAAAAGTAAGTTACTTATAACTTTTTATGCTTTTTCGTAAACATTTCATTAATTCAAATCGTCATGAATGAGTGACAAAATAAAAAGTGAAATAAAATATCTCTAGTCGAGTGCAATTAGATAATTTACTGTGTAGGAACAACTTCGCAGGTCACTCGAAGGAACAAAGTGACCTGAAACACAACGTATTATGTACATCCCTTAGAGAGCCACAATATCATACAAAATAGAAATGCTTTGAAACAAATTGAAAATCATTTTGTAAGTTTTGAATAGTCCACAATGATTAACACTTGCACTCTAATAATACTGGTANCGAATCAAAAAATACTATACAATTCTGAAAAACGGAAAGATACCGCGAGTCTAATCATACCATTCAAATATATTGACAATTTCAAAAAACTATTCATATTATGATCATCGTATGAGGGCGGTTGGGTAAGTCGGCCCCCCATCGTTTAGTGGTTTAGGACATCTTTCTTTCAAGGAGGCAGCAGGAATTCGAATTCCCTTGATTCGAATTCCCTTGAGGTAGGGTATCACGAAAGGAAGTTGACCGGAAGCATCACTGGTAAGGGAGTCCATCTCAAGTGCAATCCAACTTCTTGTAACCCGAGGAGCCCCAGTGGCATCAGTATAGGTATCAACCTTACGAAGTTACTGTTTAAACTGGACAGAAGATGCAACATCCGTGAACTGATTTACCATGATGTTTCATAGAATTTCGCTGTCCACATTACCCAGGCTAAACACCAAATTTGTGAATTCTTCAACAGAACACCCATTTGAGTTCTTGACCACCCCCTACATGTCCTAAATATGGCTTGATAAGATGATGACATCATCCCGCCTTCTTCCGAATATCTTTCACCGAAATGCAAGCGAATAGTGAATGTGCCTTATTTTCTGTACGCCTACACCGTGCACATCCCCCAGTATTCATTGTATGAGATCTTGGCTTCCGAGTTTGGCAGCCGTGGAGCTGAACTCTCATCAAAGTAAATTGCAATTGCAACATGGTGGTTTTGAAAATTAAAGGAGATGATAAGTCACGGTTGAGATATGGCCTTGACTGATGTAGACATAGTTGTTTCTACTATGAATACAAGGCTAGGTGCGATTTGAAGGGTTTGCGTAATTCAAAAACTAACCAAACCATGTTGGCCATTTTCTACTTCACTATTGTATTGACTTCGACCAACGCATCCTATCTTTTGTCGTAGTTTGATTGTATGCACGTTGCAAACCAAGTAGAGTTCCTAAACGTTCTAATTTAATGAAGTGTAGATATTTATACACTATAAGATCTATTTGACGGGACTTTTGTTTATTCAAATATTTACAAAGCAATTTCTTAAACTCATAAACCATTTTTAACTTTTCAAAATCCTTGCAAAATCGGCAGAGTCTTCAAGGACTAATTTAGAATCACCAAATTATATAATTTAGACAAACTCCAATAAATTATCATTAAAATGCAAACGATATTAGAATACTAACCATATTCTTAATCATACAAATAACCCAACAAACTGTCATTGTTTCAAACTTTCAAAATCAGACTTATCGAATAACATTAAAAGTTACCCAAAAAAAACCTAGAGAAAATCCTAGATTCCCCATTTTGTCCGCCTGTATTTTAGGGTCCAAAAACAATGGATTCTTGATACTGGGAAACCAAATCCTCAAATACACAACAAACGTCTTCGGCTTCATTATAGGGAGCAAAAATCCAAACCCAAAAAGTATGATATCATAGGCATAACCAAAATGTAGCAAGGGCAAAAATGGAAAAATAACTTCAATATGCAATGGCATCTGCTCCATTTCTATGCCCTTTTCCGCTTGGATTCGTAGCCGAAGAAGATGATGATGACGAGGAGGATGACGAAGGCAGGCGGAGTTTTATAGCATCTAATGAGCAGTTGTCTCTTCTATTCTTCTTTACAGTTTCTTCTTCATCCATGAATATTTGCCTCCACCTGCACTCCACACTACAAAAAGCTATGTCCCCTCTGCATCAAACAGTGATGGAAAAAAGTTCAAATCTTGTTCATTTTACTATATAATCAAACATGCGTTTTCTTTAGCATGTGACTTATAAGTAGGTTTTTGAAATTAATAACTTATAAATTAAAAGTTACTCACTTGTACATGTAGATGTCTTTGGCAGGCAAGAGTTTCTGTTTGCAGAGAAAACAATGGTCAAGAAAATCAGAATTCGACAGAGTTTTTCTTCTTGAAAAACCACAAGGAGATGGAGGAGTAATTGGCGAAGAATTAAGTGGTTTAATCATTTTTCCTTTGCTAATAACTTCTGAAGGTTTTTTGGAAACATTTTCTTGGGTTTCTAGTATTACACTCAGTCCCACCATCTCACTGGCAGTGGCTGTAAGGCGCCGGATGGCGGAGGCGGTGGAGAAAGGAGGAGGAGATTTGGGTTATTAAAAGAGGAGAAAGATAAATATAGACGAAGGGATAGCTGTGAATGTGGTACATGGGGTTTGTTGAGTGAGGTGGTGGGGGGAGAGGGGAACTTTGCTAGAGGTTATCCAACTTATAAGTTTATTTCATATTGGTCATCAAACTTTAATTTATTTCAATCTGATCACCGAACTTGTATTTTTATTTTAAAATGACTATTAAAATTGATAACTGTTATCAAAACTAAAGACATTCATAATCTTATCGATAGAATTTGTGACTTGATCAGTCTAAGACCTAACTAACAAAATAGGTTCATTATTTAATACATGTCACCCTTAAAAAAATGTAATATTGTATTTCTTAGCACTCAAAAAATCGTGTTGCTAAAAGTATAAATGAAGTCACAAACTATATTGATCAGATTATGATTATGTCATTTTTAATATGATTATAGGCAGAAGAGTAAAATTGCAACAAAAGTACAAGTTGGCTTATGAATTTTGTTGGTCGGGTACTAATTCCATAAGTTTTGACAACAAAGTGCGTTTCATTGTCAATATTTTCATAAAGAAATGTGTTCTCCCACCTAATTTTTTACTTTTGTACTGTTTAATTGACAATTTTTTTTCTAAATTTTTTTTCTTTAGGAGTGGATAGTTTTTATTTTTTAAGTAATTCTCTCTTTCTCTCTCTCTCTCTCTCTTATTTACCAATCAATAAAAAAATGGACAAGTATAATATTTTTTAGGTTTAAAATTAAATCAATCAAATATATTTAATTAATAATTTTTATATAAATAAGTTCTAGGCAATATTTAATTTCTTTCCATACTCGCTCGCAATCAAATGTACCCTTGTAATCTTTTGGATGAAATACAAAATTAAAAATAAACAAACTTACAAATAAGACTAAACAAAATAAAGTTGAGTGGTAAATATAAAATAAACATACAAATTGAATGACACTTAACGAAATTTCCTCTTGTGGGACCCATTCAACAGTGAAGTGGGGTGGGAATGGCCCCATCTATATAACATGTAGTGCTTCTTAAAAGCCACGTACCCTTGTATAGCTATCAATTGCTGCAAAAAAATAATAATAATAATAAATAAATAATTACAATTTTTAAAAAAAAATTTGTGTTGTCGTTTAGCGCAATTTACAGTTTTTACTTGGTTATTTTTACAGTCATTAATGGCACTTTAATGCAATTGATTTGATGTATTTCCATGGTGGAACAGTGAAATTGAATCTAAATGACAACGGTTGAAATTAGAGTGGCATGCTTTGTACCCTATGGACAAGATCCATTAGTTATTTCGACCATGATCGTGGATACATAAAAGTTGATATATTGATTTACACATATATGAATTGGCAAATTTTGACATATTAATGTTGACAATAAATTTTCCACATTAATTGTCGATTTTTGACACATAAAGAAATATCAGTAAGATGTATACTTTGTATATACAAAGTAGTTTAATTGTAGTTCTTTTGGGCTTGGTGAGTGTAATGGAATCGGGACGGGACAAGTCGAATGAACAATTAGGTTTATATTTTGGTATACGATGAGTCGGTTTAATCGAAAATGAAACTGGTCAATTGGCAAACAAAATTGGTGGTTTCACCCCGAAGTTTCATTTTGATTTATTTTCAAGGTTTAATATTTTATCTTTTGAGTAGGGTGGGATGGTACTATTCTATAACTATGGATATGTTTTGGTAAAGTTGAAAAATATATGTAAATAAATAGATCGTGTTATCTACTTTTCTGTTCATATTTTTAAATGATTTTTAAAAATTATGTACCCATAACACTTCTCTACAAATAAAAGTTCTAAGTTTAAATTTCATCGTCATCAACTTTTAAAAATTTTTAATAAACGCTCTAAGTTTAAATTTCTTCGTCATCAACTTTTAAAAATTTTAGCATTGTGAACTCCACCCCTTATGAGCGTTATGTTAATTTCTATGGACCAAAATTATGTACATATAGCACTTCTCTACAAATAAAGATCCTAAGTTTAAATTTCGTCGTCGTCAACTTTTAAAAAATTTTGCATTGTGAACTCCACCCCATATGAGTGTTATGTGAATTTCTATGGACCAAAATTATATACTCATAGCACTTCTCAACAAATAAAGGTCCTAAGTTTAAATTTCGTCGTCATCAACTTTTAAAAATTTTGCACGGGTCACATCTTTGATGAAAATGATTAATATGATCTTCATCGAGTGAAGTAAAGTGTTGAAAATTAAGGTTGCCTAAATAATCGTCTGTCTGTTTTCTTATTTTGTTTGCTTTTGCAAGGTAAATTTGACCATCGAGAGAGAATTCAGTATTACAAAAACTTAAATTGACAGTTCAACCAAAAATTTAGATAAACATTGATTGAATTTTGCTAATTGCGAAGATTAACTATCATAGTTAACACGACATTAAGCAATCAAAGCGTTCGATTATGACTAGAAGTGTAACAGTAGTTGTCAAAGTCGAGTTTTCGGTCCCTAGGACTTTAGTTTTTCAACTTTCGTTGATAAACTGGTAGGAGTTCATACTCATCTTCGCTATACTGAGTGAATTTTTTTATGTTATTTATTTTGTTTCTAGCACCACATCACATCGTATGTAGATATTAGTCGCTGGTTAAATTCATATACATAGGAAAAGAAAAAAAAAAAATAACTATTAACCTTGTTTGGCATTAGGTACATGAAAATCAAATGAGTGATGATAAAATAGTATAGTCGGTTTGACAATCAAGTGACTTTACTTCTTCGATCCTATTCATGAAATTAGGTAATTATTGTGAATTACGTAGGATTTGAAATTAACATAAAAAGTATTCGAGAAATATTCTATACCGGGCACCTCCGTAGATGCGAAAATCTAGTTACAGACCACGATGGATGCATGACTAGGCTAATAAAAGGAGTCTTAGGTAGGAAATATAGATGAAAGACAGCCAAAGAATCCGAATTTTGATTGAAAACCTAGAATATTTGATCATGGGAGACAAGCTGAGCGGAAAATAACGATTGATAATATTTTAAAACTTTAGTAAATCAGTTTTTAATGTCTTAATTGTTATTGTCAAATATTATACCTAGTAATGCAGGACATAAATTGTAAAAGAAATTTGTAAAAGGGTTGTTTGGTAGAGATTAAAATTGGATTAAAATTGAAAAATTAGTCGTTATTCTTGACTTTTATTAGACAAGTGAGACTCAATAATGAATATATTTTTAATTTTAATTGGATTTTAATATCTTCCAAACAATCCCAAAATCTTGAACATTGCTTCTAAATACTTGAAACAAAGGTGATGATATGTGTCTCATTTTCATTGGATGGATCCCTTTTGGACCATGTGTATCTACAGTAGTCTCTAATGATTTTCATTATGTGATTTTAGTTGTTAATTAATGACCTTCAACAGTGCTTTTTTAGACTAATTCTTAGATAATTTTTTATCCCTGAAGGATAATCAACGAAGGATTTAGTTTCATCGGAAGGAGTTGCCAAACCCGATCCTGATCCTGATCCTGATCCCGATCCCGATCCCAACCCCAATCAAGAAGAGTGGGTAAAGATATGCCTGATTTTGATTTGCAATCAAGATGGATAATTTGCCACAAAAAAACAGTAGTACAACTCTTCTTGTTTTTAGAAAACTTGTTTAGCGCACAGTATTGAACTAGTATGTATAATACGAAAATGAAATTATACAATCTCTCTANCTCTCTACTAACCACGGTATAAGAGAATATGTGAATGTGTAGAATAATTTCAAGAAGCGACAAATGACAAAAATCTAAATTTCATTCTCGAATTATTTACACGGTGATTCAACAGCGGGCAATTTGAGTTCATTCTTAATATACAAATCAAAGTGGGGAGAGACATCGGAAGGAGTTGCCGATCCCGATCCCGATCCCGACCCCGATCAAGAAGAGTGGGTAAAGATCTGCCTGATTTTGATTTGCGATCAAGATGGATAATTTGCCACAAAAAACAGTAGTACAACTCTTCTTATTTTTAATTTGTTTAGCGCACAGTATTGAACTAGTATGTATAATACGCAAATGAAATTATACAATCTCTCTACTAACCACGGTATAAGAGAATATGTGAATGTGTAGAATAATTTCAAGAAGCGACAAATGACAAAAATCTAAATTTCATTCTCGAATTATTTACACGGTGATTCAACGACGGGCAATTTGAGTTCATTCTTAACCTATTCTAAATTATTATTTTATTCAGCTTGTTATATTTTATATCTATCTTAACTCGTCTTATCCCTTTCTGATTCGAAAAAAATTTACGTGTAAAAAGCTCATTTGAATGTTGATCAAGAACTATAAATCATATACATAACCCCACCCAAATGATTCAAAAAGTCAATAATTACCATTATTATGCACCTATGATTAAGCTACAAGGTACAATACTTGTAACCCACTTAATAAAATTATCTAACATAAGATAACATCTAAACTAAACTAGATAAATATATAAATGACAGAATAATATTATTCATAGTGAAAATTATCAATAATCGCCATACGTGATATATACACGACAGTTTATTATTTAATGCACGAAGCAATAAAAAATCGACACACTCATACATCAAATAACAAACTAACATATGTACATTACGTAGGACGAGTTTTCAATATGAATAACATTACTCTAAATTACATTAACAACCACATTTTTTTGCCTTTTCACGTATAGATATTTTTTAATATTTTTGCTGATTTTTGTCCGACCAATCGTATGATTTTTCATTCGAAGAAATTCTTATAACATAAGATTAAAAAATAAAGAGGGAAAAATGTCGCAGAAATCAAATAGAAAATAAAGAAAAGTTTATGGAGTTAATACTGATATTTTTTTCCCTTGTCGAGCATAGTCATGCAATCAATTAATATACATAAAGTCCTTCAAGCTACTTCGTAATTACTACAAGAGGCAGGATTGACAAATATCACTATAAATCATTTTTTGAGTAAATATTTTGATTAGCGAACTCGACCAATTCACATTGGTTTCCCAATTAAAATCGACCAATTCACCTAAAAATTGTATAATGTTGTTCATCATTAGTTGCGATTATCGTCGCTTAAGCGATCATTACCCACTTGACTCGTGAAAAAAAAAAAATTTGAGTTCGACTCGATATATGACTCGTGACAAGACGACCCCAAATTACTCATGGGACGAACCAGAATGAATCGAGCCCGTGAACCTGCGAACAGTTCATCCACGGATTTTAACCTTAAATCTTTAATATTTTACGGGTCGATGGGTTGGTAGCTTTATTTGGGAATTGGGCTACCAATGATCCTATGGACACCTGGGCAGAAATTAATGTATGTCAGAGGATAGGGATCCCAAGTCCCTTCATTTAAATCAACGTTGGATCGTACAATTCTAATATTTTCATATGAATTATTAGTTGGCCACCACTGCCACCTGTCCTCTATGCATTTATAATTATATAATTAGTACTAATCAATGCTTTTAATTAATTAAGTAATTATTCTCTTCAACTTACTTTTTAATAATAATCTTAGTTAATTAGCATCTAATTAATTTACATTAAAGATACTTGCCTTTGGATTCGAATTTAGGGCAAGTTTGAGTCCAATTTTGGGTGTAGATCACATTTTGGAATAGAAGATTGATAAAAAATGTATAATTACATATAAAAAAATATTTTTAATTTACGTGTAATATTATTTTATTGAAAAATATGTAGTTAAAAAGAAGAAAGAAAAATATATTTAAAAAAAAGTTAGATAAAACACGGGCTTAGTGATAATTTTACCCTCTACAAGGTATGATGCTTGAAATATTTGTTAAAACGGTTCAAAAAAGAGTAATTATTCTGTTCTATATACTTGGATTTTGAATTTACGTGACAATTATAATGATTCCCACAAGAGAAAGTAGTTAATGCGTGATCTTGATTGGATCAAGTCTTATCTCGAACAAATCTACTCATTCAATACTCATTCATGGTCATGATATCACCAAGTTTATGTCAAGAAATCAATAATCTTGATTAAATTATGCAATTTGGTATTGTTAGTACATGAGCTAAAAATCAGAATTTAGTCTCGAATTTGTTATAGGCCAAACCCAAAAAGTTAGAATCCATTAAAATAACCTACGAATTGATAGGTTTCTGCCTCAAAACTTGGCCTGTTTCACAACTAGCAAAGGTCCCAATTCACAATAGAGAACACGACGAGCGAAAATTTTCTAATAGGACAACGAAATGCATATGATAAAAGCACATTGTTGGTTACCGTTGTCTCGTGTTCATAGGTATTCTTTAATTACCCCACCTTTGTGATTTCATTAGTACATCTGATAATTTTTAATTGACTAATTGTAAATGGTCTCGGGGATATGGAACCAACATCAAACCCCTTTTTCCTTTGATCCACTAAGACAAAATGTAGGATAGTTCATTTTTTATTTCATTTATACTAGTAGCCCGACGTTTGTATTACTTTCTTAAAATTCAGCTTTCATTTCGCTCACTGCTACAGAAATCACATTGCTAGTACTGTCGTATCAAAGTTTGAATTATACTAAGATCGACTAACAAGTTCAGACACACACACTTTTACATATTCATGTATACATACAAACATGTTAAGACCACAAATATAGTTGAAAGAGAAACATGGGGCATCCTCTGGTTCTGGGGAAAACTGATGGGCCCCACTAATGGGTCCTAAAATGACAAGATATTGAAGTAATTTGGATGGTTCTTTTGAGTTGTTCGCCACGTTTCAGCAGTAGTACATGGACCAACTGGACTATTTTGTTACAATCGAGGTGGAGTTGTACAATCAGTGTTTAATTCCAATATAGTTTTGCTTGTTTTGATTTAGTATGCTATCAACTTTTAAATTGGTATATTCATCTTTTGAATTCCTTGAAAATATTCAAAGTATTTTTTTTTTTCTCTTTTAAAAAAAAAAAAACAATGTAATTACATTTTATGCAATCAATTTTAGAAAAATAACCTCAAGGTTGTGGCCCATCTTTTGATCCATAAGTTATGGGGAAATTGACAAATTTAGCACTAGAATGTGATGAATAATCTCCATAAGTTTCTAATAACTGATCACAAAAATATGAAATGTCAAGCAAAATACTTGTTGAAATTAATCAAAAGTTCGTTAATTCCATGAGAATATAAAAAATGAGTAAAATTCCTTACTTAAAAAGCCAGTCTATCATATTAGGTCACTATATATGTGGACATGACAGTGGTGAAACCTTATCATGTTATTCCATGTTGAGCTCTCTGAGGCTAATGTAGGCGATTCCCCCACCTCATCCAGGGTTGAAGTTCCGGCAAGTGAACCAAGCAACGGTCGACTGGTGGTTTGATAATGTGTAATGGATCAAGTGCAATGGTGCACATGATGGATCTAATGATCAAGATCATCGTAACTATTGTACTCCGAGGAGGTCAAGTTGTACTTATTGGCTTGTGGGAACCACTTGAAAATTATTGAGGCATTCTTCCACCATCGTTTAATCTTTTTCTTGATCTTTGAATTCTGCCTCTTCTCTTTTCATTTTTCAGGTACCTTTGTTTCAAAAACATATATAAAAGAACACATCATTTGTAAAATTACTTATTGTAAATGTAAAAGCTCGATTAAATACGATCATAACCTTATCTCAAGTCTACTTGTTTTAGATTTGTTTTTGCAATCTTTTGTAACTATCGCTTGGAGTTCAAGTAAATCATATATGAACTCAAAGGAATAGCGAAAAAGATACCTTTTAGTAACAAGATTTTAATTTGTCATTTTTTGTAATGTATATTGATGAATTATATTATTATCAACCAACGAATAGCACCCTACCGTTTATTGTCATTTAATATCATCATAGGTAATATGTCTCACAACTCTGTCATCTATTGCCGTTTAATGTTACTGACTGGTAATACTTCTCACAGGAAAATAACAACACACAAGTGGAAGTATGCAATTACTGTTAAATATTTACCATAATATTTACGCTTCGGCTGGATAAATTTTTCTATCAAAGACTTGATAGGGATGATAATTTAGAACTTGAACTTTAATGCATGACATCATGTCACTCAAAACTTCAATTGGGCCACTCACAAACCATGACTTTAATTAGTCCATAACACATACCCAGACTTAATTAGGCCAGGCCACAAAATCCCAAGCTTTAATGCCCTTTTTAACCATGTAGTTTCAAAATAAACTTTCAAATTTAAAGAACTAATGGATTTTTTCCAAAAATCAAGTGATATTATAGGTTAATGTCGGGTAATTAGCACACAACGTCCTCACATTTCACTATTATTGTAGAAAACGTTCATAACTTTCAATTTTTGACATTTTCACCCTTATTTTCACGTTTCATTGCGCAAAATGTCATTTGCATACATTTTCTCAATTAAAAGCTGTGAAACTATTTAAATAAGACAAAAACAAAAGGAACGAACTACTTACAACCATAGTCCCATATTTTTTAAAATTGTAAACGAATCCCAAATAAATTATTAAAAGAGTGATTAACACATAGAATGATATATTAGTCATTTCATAACTTTTATTGAGAAATTAGATGAAAGTGGAAAAAAATGATGGTGTGCGCAATTAAAAGTGTAATTTAGTGAAAATACCAAGAAAATTAAAGGTATAAACGTTTTTCACAATAATAGTAAATGTATGGACATTATGGATAATTACCCATTTAATAATTTATTTGGAACTCGTTTGCACTTTTAAAAAGGAAATTAGGACTATAATTCTAATTAACTTTTCTTTTTCTTTTTGTTTTACTTCAACATAAGAGTATATTCGTCATTTCACAATTTTTAATTAAGAAAATGAATGAAAATAACATTTTGTATAATGAAAGGTGGAAATAATTGTGAAAATATCAAAAAATGAAACGTAAAGCCATTATTACAATAATAGTGAAAGATAAGAACTTTATGTGTAAATTATCCGATTAAAGTATTATATAATTTATGATTACAATTACGTACAAGTAACAAAATATAGAACGTCACGATCACAAAGACAAAATGTGAATCAAAATTGTAAATTTAGTAACAAATTACACATTTTTATAAGTCACAACTTATTTATCGATTAGAAATGGTTAATACCCTAAATAGTCACCGAACATTGTTAAAAGTTCTCAAGAGGTCATCGAACTTCAAAACTTCCATAAATAGTCACTGAACTTTGCAAAAAGTTTTTAGGGGGTCACTGAACTTCAAAACTTTCCTAAATAGTCACCAAACTTTGCCAAAACTTTTCTAAATAGTCATTCAACTTTGCAAAAAGTTTTTAGAAGGTCACTAAACAATTGATGTATGGGATCCCAATTTGCATAGTTCGGTGACCTTTTGGGAAATTTTGGCAATGTTCAGTGACTATTTAAGGAAGTTTTGAAGTTCAGTGATCCCCTAGAAACTTTTTACAAAGTTCAGTGACTATTTAGGGAAGTTTTGAAATTCGGTGACCTCTTGAAAACTTTTGACATTCGGTGACTATTTAGGGTATTAACTCGATTACAAATTATCAAATTAATTAATCATAATCGATCATAATTTATCAAACTAATTATTCACAATTTATTTATCAATCACAAATTATCAAATTAAGTGGTCACAAATTACCTTTTATATCACCAACTGCTAACACCACCCAAAACACTGTCACCACCTCAAATCCACAATCTACACCTTCAACGCACCACCACGACTACCACCTCCTCAATTCCACTCACACATGTACCTCCACCTCCAACCAATCACACAAACGTACAAGCGTCACCACCATCTGCACCAACAACCCAACACATAGTTGCACATGAATTGCATATCACACCACCAAGACTCATAAATCGTACCACACATATCGCACCATCCCAAATTTAAATTCTAATTTTAACATAGATCGTTGCTCGAAGTAGTTGTAGATATTTCACCACCACCACATAGATCTTAACATGGCACCGCGCGGTTGAGGCAATGGTTGATTTTTCATACCAGTGACTGAAGTTGGTGGGTGGCGATTGAAGCTGATTGAGAGAACAGAGATTGAGAAGGATTTTGAACTGAGTTGGTAGAGAGTCACAAATTTTGTTTGTGTGGAAGTGGGTGCCGCAGGACAAGCATGGAATGGGGGTGGGGATGAGTATGCTTGATTTTTTAAAGATAAATCTGTGTAACTAATCATTGAAATGAGAACTTAGAAAATAGGTTTGTGTGTAATTTCCTCTTATCTTATATTGGTCAAAATTAAATATTATCACTTTCTCCAAATCCAAAATGAGAGCACTTTTTATACGCACAAAAACAAACATAATTAGAGCTTGTTTGGAGAAATTTTTTGAAAGAAAAAATATGTCGTTAAAAACTAAAAAATGAGAAAATAAAAAATATGAATCTTATGGTTAAAATTAATTTTGAAGAGATTTATTTTCAAAAAAATAATTCCCAAACAAGCT
>CAIGRB010139029.1:73418-91228 GCA_903798255.1 Fraxinus quadrangulata | reverse complement strand
ATAGGCTGTTGATATTATTCTGAAGAATCCATGACTGCCTATGCAAATGCATATATTAAAATGAAAAACCGTCAAACAATGGATTAAAAATAGCTAGTCAAAGATGATTACGAAAATGAATTTAATAGTTCTATTACTTTCTGACTAATTGTGACATCAATTTAAATAAAATAATATTTGACATCATTCGAGATTTGTCTATTTAAATAATTGAGACTTGTCGTCAAAGTCCTCTTTCGTAAAAATTGAGAGGCCCCCAACTAATTGAGCCAACAATAAAATCTTTCACTATAAGACCATGTTAATTTGTTGATCACCCATCTTCTAGTCTATTTCCTCCATATCAATATACTGTGTTATCCATTCTAGTGTCGACTACGAATTCATTTTAATATTTTTTATTTCTTCTTTTGTACCCTTGTTTGAATGGTCTAGTATAGTTAAATTAAGGAATTCATACTCATATCCAATCCCTTTCTTTAGAAATTGACTTAGTGGTCTTGTAGAAGTTTCGTCTTTTAATGGACCAATACAGGTACCATAAAGCATCTGTTGCTTGATAATCACTGTGTAAAAGTAAAACTTGTCCTTTTCATTATAAGAATATTGATATGGAAAATGCACTGCTATGCTCTCTAGCCTTTTGATATTTTTGGCCAACTTGGTACAAATTGTTTGCCCTCCAAAGATTGATGACTTGCTGGTCAATTTAACAAAGCTCGTTTATGATGTTTTCTTTTCCATGGCTTCCTATCATGCTTGAAAATGATGCAATTGCAACGTACTACGAGAGGGGTTAAATTGTAAACGGTATATGTGTTGTTCCTGATGCTTTGGTTACTTATCGTTGTGTTGGGTGATGCCTTGCCTTGTTGCAAGGAATAGCACATTGTCATAATCCGAACTTTATCATTTTTATTTATAGTGTGACGTACTTAGTGCATGAAAGATTGATTGTAAACCAGGATATATTCAAAATCTTCAAGGGGGCATTTTTTAAATTAATTAGAAAAAAGAATTTATTGAAAAATTAATCATCCAAAAATAATCGATGGTGTCGACAAATATCAATAGATGTATGTGAGACACATGGAAATACAAACAACAATATCATCATTATCACCAACACATATCCGGTTGGAATTTGGGTTTAAGGATTGAAATTTTGGTTAAATATACGACTTAAAAAAGTGACTTTGAGTTAATTTCGATCAAATATTTGAACTTGATCAAATAGTCAAATTATGAATATAAATAGATTAACTTGTTCTACTCGTTGAGCATATCGTCGTGGTATATTTGAAATCTCAAAACTAATTCCAGATGAATGAGAAATTGTGGTTCAAAATTGGAAGGAAAAATCAAAATTCTCCATATGAGGCTGTCGCTCGAACGGCAGTCCAGCGCTAGGCGAGCGACAGTTCACTGCATTGAGCTGCTCGAGCGACGCATGGCGGTTGACGAACGGTGGAACGAGTTGCGTTCCTTTATGAAAAAGCCAAGTTTTGGGACAGTCTCTCCAACCACACCCCTTCACCTTCTATATAAAGGACCCCTGGGACGCTCATTATTCATTCAATTCCATATTTTACATTTTGTTTTGCTTAAAAAATACTTTGTAGAAGTGACTCCTTTTTGTATTAAAGTCATGTTTATGGTAGAGAGAAAATTCTCTTCGAGTTCGTTGGTCTAAGCCATTTGGAGTGCTCATATGAATAAATGTGATCGTTGTATCTTGGGAGATGATTGTCGAAAAATCATTAACACTGATGTAGGGTAAATTCATATTAAGGAAAAAGTGTCAAACATTTGCCTAGATCAATCCAACCACTTGCATTTTTTATTCTATTTTCTGATTTCTTTGAATTTGATATTTGATTTAGGAAAAAACTAACTATTCTTTTGATTATAGGAAATGTTTTTTTGTTGAAGAATGGAAATGATTAAATCCGTCATCACGTATTCGCCTTCAATAATTATCATTTCGTCTTCTCAAATCATATTTTGATAAGTCGAAACTATGTTCGATTTTGTATACGTAAAATAGACGTTTTAAATATAATTCATGCATATTATTGATGTAATATCCCCCAACGTATCCATCAATGTTTTTATCGATGTTAATGTTGTCCATGATGTTGTTCACAATTTATAAAGGTGCCTTGGTCATATGATTACCGACAAAATCATCGGTGATACCAACTAAAAATAATATATATTGGCGTTGCCGACAAAATTATTGACGACAATGCCATCAATATACCATATATCCGTAGCTCATTACGACATCAATGCATCCTTGACGTCATTGCCAATCGCTGAAGAAGCCTCGATCCTTGATCCTAGACAGAGAAATATTTATTCTTTCTTCACTTTTGTACACGTTTTTTTTTTTATTTCATCACAAAAATAAGATTTATTTTTATTTTAGTACAATAATTTTTTTCTCCACTAGTATGTAAGTTTACTCTTTCGTTATTTTATTTATTGAGGGAATCTCTGTCCGTAAATTAAATTTTATTGAAATGAAATTATTAAAATTTTGGGTTTTAAGAATGTGGTGTTTAGGCTGCCACTTGAGTTGCCTATAAGTTGACCCAACTCTATTGTCATGTTGGAATATCATAAATAAATTAATAAAAAGTGGCATAATGACGAAATTTAAAACGAAATTGAAGTTCAATGATAATTGCGTTTTGTGCATTTATTTGGATCATATTACTAAATTTTTATGTCGTTAATGTATTGATTCCTACTTAAGTTAGGTTAATTTTCTTTTATTTCAGTGTTAGATCCATTTCAAAGCAACTGAAAAAGAAAGAAAGATTAATTGGCCAGTACTTTAGAAATTGAAGAGGACATGGGCACAAATAAATGGATCCGAGGACTAAAGCGTATTGTTTGGAAATGATGGAATTTTGTAGAGAAAATTACATTAAATGGGAACTAATCTAAATGGGCCTCGATTGGACTTACATCAAAATCATGAATTACTTGGACTCTAATTGGACCAAAACATCGGTGGCTTAGGTTGATATATATGCGCACACACACACATATAGAGAGAAAAAAGGGGACTTCCTTTAGGGATTAAAAAGTCGGCCGTTGAATTGGGTAAAATAGATATACATGATGTTAACAATTGGGCTGCCTCACTATATTTGGCCTATTGGGCCATCTATGCGTTTGGGCACTTACTTAAGTGGAATGGGTTGGCCTCTTTAAGTGGTTGGATGTCTTCCATATAGGTGGCTTCACTCCTACTCTTGGATGACGACTGTTCATATGGTTATTGACTTGGTCCTTGGCTCCCTGAGTCGAGATGCTTCCATTTTTGGGTCTCTTGGTTTTCCCTTTTCTCTCTGAGTGAAAATCTATGGGTTTCTCTTCTGTAAATCGTAATCGATCTGAGTGATTCTTCAATCATTTCTTTGTGAATATCTGTGTAGCGTGTACAGTTTTTAGGGGTTGATTATTGTGAGATTACGGTTGTATTTGAGGCTATATCGTACATCTGTACTGATTCTTACTCTATTTTAGTGGATCTAAAGTTATATCCCTTTATGGATGCTCAACAGGTGAGTAGATCATTGAGACTGAACATCTAGACCCTTCGGGGTGAAAAAATCTCGTGTTCTATTTCATTTTATGTTTTTGCAATTTATTTGGTGTTTGAGAACTTCACTCCTTAGTTATTGTGAATTTGGGACCTTACAAGTGGTATCAGAGCTTCGTCTCTGGGAATAGGGTTTGCTAGGGTATGTGTTCTGGTATTTCTTGGTGCGAATATGAGGTTCTGGTTTCATCTATCGTGAGGCAAAATTGGTTTTTTCACTACTCGTTTGAACTTGCTATAAACCCTGGTTAATCTTTTGTTTCTACTGAGTTTTGGTGAGTTTTGAACTCTGACTCATGTTGAGTCGACAGTTAGGGTAACTCATTCCGATTCCTGCTAAGTTCGTGACTCACTGCCTAGTTTCACTGAGTCTCAGTGACTCGTTGTTTTCTTGCATACATTTTGGAATTCTTGGTTCCATTATGGTATTCTCTAATTGTTCTCCTCATTCTGAAACTTTAAGGTTTTAGACTCTGGTATTCTCTAAAACTATTCTTTATTTGTTGTAATTATTGTTAAGTCTTTTGGAATTGGTTATTAAAGTAAGTAATCCTCCATTGCTTTTCTTTGTCCAAGATCTCTCGTGAAGATCTGAGAATTTGAGGGAGCAGTGGAATCCAGGGTTACTAGCGCTTAAACCTTTTTCAAAATGATAACAATGCTTTTCTGAAGTCTTATTACATTTATTTGTGAATTGCATTGATAAAGATATATCTACTATTATCTTCTTAGCTCTGCTGTTCATTTATCTTGATCATTTCTGGAAATTGTTCGGATCACTATACTCTGTGTGTTGTACAATTGCAATTTGTGGTTATATCTGTCATCATGTCTATTGCACATAAATTTGAACTTGAGATATGGAATCGGACTGGAGACTTCAGTCTTTGGAGCCAAAAGATAGATGCTATTTTACTTCAACAGAGGTGTGTTGCAGCCCTTGATGGTCAATGGGCTGCAGAAACTAGTGCCTATAGAAGATAAGAACTAGATGATACTGCATGGAGTTCAATTTTCTTACACTTATCTGATAATGTGATTAGAAAAGTTGGTGAGACTACCTCTGAACAGGCATTATGGACTAAGTTAGAAGCATTTTATCTAATCAACAGTTTTATAACTTTAGGTTTGATCCCTCCTCAGATTTGGAAGAAATCTTGACAGATTCACAAAATTGATTCAGGACTTAGCAAATTGTGATGAAAAGCTTTTGATGACCAACAAGTTGTTGCTCTATTAAACTCTCTTAGTGATAAATATAAGGATATCAGGACTGCCTTAAAATATGGGGGGCAAGATCTTACAATTGATATAATATCATCAGCCTTAAGAAATAAAGACCTTGAGCTGAAAGTTGAATCAAAAGACTCTAAATATGGGGAAGGGTTGCACATAAAGGAAAAATAGAATCCTAATAAGAAACAACCCACATATAATTTTAATCCCTATAAGAAAGGAAAACTTCAGAATTTTAGATTCAAAGAGAAGAATAAAAGTCAAGTGAAATCCAAGAACCAAATCAGAAAATGCTACTACTGTGGTAAAACATGTCATATGATAAAAGATTGTTTTAAGAAAATCTCAAATATGAAAGATAGAAACAATTCTGATAGTTTTGCAGCTTTGGTCTGCAAGAATGAACCTGATATTCATGTAGTTGTTCTTGTGAGTACCTCCAGAAGAGACCAAAAGGAACGGGTCCTTGACTCTAGCTATACTTTTTACATGTGTCCTACTAAAGAATGTTTTTCTGAATTTGTTGACTTCAATGGAGGACAAATCCAAATGGAAAATGACGTGAGTTGTCAAATAAAATGAATTGGAAAGATCAAACTACTGTTAAATAACTACACTCTTGAACTTGATAACACCAGCTATTTACCTGAGTTTAAAAGAAATCTAATTTTTTTAGGACAATTAGATGACAAGTTCAATATCATGTTTCATAATGGCTTGCTGATACTTAAACAAGGAAATAAAATTGTTATTTCCTCTCTGAAATTTAATGGGATATATACTCTCTGCTGAATCTGTGATTAACCATTACTCTACGGCCTTAAACTCTGAGTCTAACAAGTTTTTAATTTGGTATAAAAGACTTTGACATATTTCAAAAAAAAGGACTAACTATTTTAAATAATCTTGGTTGTTTTGGTAAAGATAATATTAAAAAATTCGTTTTTTGTGAATATTGTATTTTTGGAAACAGAAAAGACTAGCTTTCAAAACTGGAACTCATAAATCCACTTGTATCTTGGACTATTTACATACTAACATGTGGGGTCCAGCATCTTTAAATACTCTAAGTGGATTTACGTTCTATCTACTTATAGTAGATGATTTTTCACGGAAAATATGGACTTTTCTTCTAAAACATAAATATGACACTTTTAAAACTTTCAAACAATGGAAACTTTTGATTGAAAACCAAACCAACAAGAAAATCAAAGTACTAAGGACTGATAATGGACTTGAGTTTTGTAATTCGGAATTTGATTCATTTTGTAAAGAATCTGGAATTCTAAGACACAGACTGTAACATACACTTTTCAGCAAAATAGAGTTGCTAAGAGGATAAATAGATCCCTTTTGAAAAAGGTAAGGTGTATGTTGTACAATTCTGATCTTCCTAAGTATTTTTGGGGAGATGCCATAAAAACTGCAACTTATCTAATAAATAGAAGTCCTTCTAGTGCCATTGATTTTCAAGTCCTAGAAAAACTATGGTCTGGAACAATACTTGATTATAGTAGACTCAAAGTTTTTGGTTGCACTGCTTATTCACATCAAATTGAAGGTAAGCTTGAACCCAGATCTTTAAAATATGTTTTTCTGAGGTATGGAGAGGATGTCAAAGGGTATAGACTGTAAGTCAAATACCAAAATGGTTATAAAGTGATTGTTAGTCAAAATGTCATTTTTTAATGAAAATGACATGCATTGTAATGAATCACCTGATCCTAAAACTATTGAAACTGCATCTGTTAAAGAAAATATTCTGGAAAATGCTGTTATTCAAGATGATTTTATTGAGGTGGAGTCTACTCAAACTGAACCATATCCTCAGCAAATTGAATCTGAGAATGAAAATGAATCCTCTAATAGTACTCTCACTGATTATCAACTAACTAGAGATAGAGAAAGGAGATAAATAAGACCCTTAACCAGATTCAATAATGATGAATTTGTTACCTTATTTTCTGCTCTTGACTCTGTGAATTTAGAATCCGTTTCCTTTAATGATACTATTAAATGTTCTGATTCAAAACTTTGGAAAGAATCTATGAATGAAAAAATGAACTCTCTTATTAAGAATGAGACTTGGGTTTTTGGTTGACAGACCTAAGAATCAAAAGGTTGTTAATTGTAAGTGAATTTTTAAAATCAAACAAGGAGATTCTAATTCTGAAAGTAAAAATGTATAAAGCCAGATTAGTGGGTAAGGGGTTTACTCAAAAGGAATTAGTGGACTATAATGAAATATTATCTCCTGTGGCTAAGTATACTTCTATCAGAATTTTGTTAGCTCCCACTGCTCACTTTAATTGGGAATTGGATCAACTTGATGTCAAAATAACTTTTTTAAATGGAAACCTTAATGAGACTATATATACGAATCAACCTTTGGGATTTGAAGTCAATTCCAAAACTAAAAAGGTCTGTCTGTTAAAGAAATCACTCTATGGGCTGAAACAAGCCCTCAGGCAATGGTATATCAAATTTAACTTCTATGTGCAGAAATTGGGTTTTTTAAAAAGCAATGATGATTCATGTTTCTTCTTCAAAGGGTCAGGTGGATTTGAATCCATTTATTTGCTTTTATATGTGGATGATATGCTACTTGCTTGTCATGATATATCTGAAATTGATTTTATCAAATCTAAATTGAAATCTGAATTTGAAATGAAAGATTTGCGACATGCTAAAAGGATTCTCGGAATGGAGATAGAAAGGGATATGGATAATTACATTTTGATGTTAAAACAAAGTACTTATGTAAAGAAAATACTTGAAAATTTTCCTATGCTTGAGTATAAACCTGTTTCATTACCTATTGCTAATCATAAATTGACTAGTGAACAATCATCTAAAACATAAGATGAATTTTAAAGAATGAAAAATGTTCCTTATGCAAACATAGTAGGTTCAATAATGTATCTTATGGTATGCACTAGACCTGACTTAACACATGGAATTAGTATTTTAAGCAGATTTATGGCCAATCTAGGTTAAACACACTGGCTGACTATGAAATGGATGTTAAGATACCTTAAAAGCTCTTCTGATTTAGGTTTAGAATTTAAAAGAAGTAATGAATGGATAAAATTAAAAGGTTAAACTGATTCTGATTTTGTTGGTGATTTAGATAAAAAAAAAAGATCCACGTCTTCATATATTTTCACTTTGTGTGATGATTGCATTAGTTGGAAGTCACAATTACAAAAATTAGTTTCCTTGTCCTCAACTGAAATTGAATATATTGTTGCATGTGATGTTGTTAAAGAAAGTACTAGGTTAAGAGGTTTGTTAAATGAAATTGATTTTGTGAATGATTCTGTTAGGATTTATACTGATAATTAAAGTGCCATTCATTTAAGTAAAAATCATGTTTATCGTGATAGAATTAAACACATAGATATTAAGTTTCATTTTGTGAGAAACATGGCAAAAAAAGGATCGATCAATTTGGTTAAAATTCCTACAGAATTTAATCTTTCAAATTTGGGGACTAAGGTATTACCTTTGAATAAATTTAGAAATACCTACTCAATGATTGTGATAATTAGAACTTCATGACTGTTATTTTGAAAAGATTTAAACTAATTCTTGTTTTTGTTTTTTCAGGTTTTTTTTGGAGCAAATGAAGCAATGTAAATATAGTTTTCTAGATCCATTAATAAGGTCAATGAATAGTTCAGCAAGGTGGAGATTGTTAACAATTGGGCTGCCTCGCTGTACCCTGGCCTGTTGGGCCATCTGTGTGTTTGGGCTCTTACTTAAGTGGAACGGGTTGGCCTCTTTAAGTGGTTGGACATCTGTCATGCAGGTGGCTTCCCTCCTACTCTTTGGATGATGACTATTCATATGGTTATTGACTTGATCCTTGGCTCCCTGATTCGAGATGCTTCCATTATTGGGTCTCTTGGTTTTCTCTTTTCTCTTTGAGTGAAAGTCTAGGGTTTTCTCTTCTGTAAATCGTAATTGATCTGAGTGATTCTTCAATCATTTCTTTGTGAATGTCTGTGTAGCGTGTATGGTTTTTAGGGGTTGATTATTGTGATATTACGGTTGTATTTGAGGTTATATCGAACTAAAGGTTTCTTCATACATCTATACTGATTCTTGCTCTATTTTAGTAGATCTAGAGCTATATCCATTTGTGGATACTCAACGGGTGAGTAGGTCATTGAATCTGAACATTCGGGCCTTCCGGGGTGAAAAATCTCGTATTCTGTTTCATTTTATGTTTCTGCAATTTATTTGGTATTTGAGAACTTCGATCCTTAGTTATTGTGAATTTGGGACCTTACACATGCAAAGCCGACTGCTATTCGAGGAAGAAGGCACGAAAATTTTTAAAAAAAAAAAAACATACACACACACACGGCAGACGCAGCAGGGAATGAATTGTTTCCAAATTTTGTATGATAATTCATCAACGATCGTGTAAGAATTAATCACGTTCCGTCAATTTTTGATAATGTTGTTCCACTTTTATTTGTTTAATTCCAACATTATGCTAGGCTAAATTAATTTGTGGTAGAATTACGATATATCATGAACCTTTAATTTTTAAATTTTATTTAATTTTAACATTGAAACGTATTTTCAATTATTAAATGATTGACATGAATTTATTGTTATCCACGATTACTTGATCAATAGTTGTATGAACATTGTGGCTTAGTTTACTTTAGAAAGATTGAAAATAAGTTAGACATAATGACAATTGTCGTATAATTCGATAAATGATATTACCGTTATGCTTTACGTGATATTTAAATATTCACAAATCCATTAATACAGTTTTATATGTTCGCATCCGTCATAAAAATATAGTCGAGTCACATGTAAGAATATATTTAATTTTACATGAGGGAGATTGATAAATAAATTAGAAATATTGGTATTCATAATTGAATCGCGTTGTCAAATTCACAAGGTATGGAGTTAAAGTGGATTGATATAAGAGGATTCGAGATTCTAGTACGCTTTTCATCATTATATTTTTATAAAACATACATTTAATTATAACCTTGCATTGATTTTAATTAATTTAGGTTTTACATTTATAAGTAGATTATTTAATTTATATGAAATATCACAAATTTCAGTTGTTTCGATTAGATTAAATTAATTCATATTTGAACTAGTGCAATATTTATGGGAACGATACTTATAGTTCATTTTATAACTTATTAATGAACCGTGCACTTGAGGTATTTTAAACGAGGAATATTTTCGTGACATTCAACATAAAGTTTAACAACCCAATTAAGTTGTAGCCCAAGTACAAGGACCACAGATGAAATTTACTCTAAATCTTGAGAACGCAAGTACAAAACCCAATCACATACCGACATACGTGTGCGTGAATTTTCTAATTTGTTAATCCCACATTGACTCCATTATTCTCTCCTTAGCCATCAAATAGAAATGGTGGGGCTGATTTTGTAAAGAGACAAGTGAGGCCCACGCCTCAGGTCCATGTAATTTCCCCAGAGTCTGAAATGCCTCTTTCATTTTTCATCTTTTTTTTTTTTTTTTGGGTAAATTAGGTCCACTACAATTTTTTTTTATTAAAAATTTGATAAAGTAGTCCCATTCTATTCCATTTATAATAAGGCCCAACAATGTTTTTTCATTGTGGAAATTTTATTTCTAAATTAGGCCAATTTCAAATGCAAGAGAAGGCGACAAGCGGCTTAGGATTTCTCAAAATCACGTTGCAGTGATTTCTTAATTCTACTCGATTTGTTCACCATATAGGTAGTATTTGATTTATTTGTTTAAAATAAGATATATTTTACTTGACTTGATAAAAATTAACGAAGATCCTAAAACAAATAATGAAGTCGAGTCCTTAGTGATATGTGAACTTCAAGATTCCGAGTTCTTGCTTAACATGGTAATTCAGTACAAGTTGTTGTATGCAATCAATATTATGATTAAGTTTCTTCAAATCGAAAACATGGATATTGATGGTGTTGTCGACCACAATGAATTATTTAATTTTTTGAAGATTATAGAGAAATTGAATTTGTTCTTTCAAGGATAAACTAACAAATGGGGCAAGTAAAATGAGAATTTAAGCTGTAATTCGAGAAAACACATATAATTGGAAGAAAGAAGCAATTTGACGAAGGTAGTGATGAGGTAAATCAATTAGTTGAACAATTTTTTAGAGTTGAATGCTTCATTTGAACAATTTAAATAATATGAAGAGATATTTGGATTTTTATTAAATTTGGAGAGGTTAAGACATACAACTTTTTTCAAATTATTGAAGCCTTGTATAAAATCTTGAGAAGCATCTGGAATATAATGGACTTTCGGATATTAATAGAGATGATTTATGTTCTAAGTTACATATCTTGAGGTGCTATATGCTAAGTGAAGCAACGAGAACAAATGAAGTGTTACAACATTTGAAGGCATATCAAATGTTTATATTACTTACAAAATTTTGTTAACCATACCTTATTTCTGATCAACTGTATCACAAGAAAAATTGAATCGATTGACTATATTATCAATTGAAAAAGAAATAGTTGAACGAGTAGATTATTCAAATTTAATTAATGTTTTTGCTTCTAAAATCGCAAGAAGAATAATATTTAATTGATCGTTTGGAACATTGTCAACTTTGTTATTTGATTACAATATAAATCCTTTTTATAATGCATTTTATTTGTTATTTTATTATTAAATTTTAAATTAAACAAGTTAACTATTAACTCCATGCTACATTTTTGGGGGCCTAATTTATGAAATTTGCCTTGGGCCCCAAAAATCATAGAACATGCGCTGCATAACGGAAGGAGAGATAAAGAGGGAAAAATGGCACAAAGCAACGGCATGATTGGCGGCGGAGCGGAGAGCAAGAGAAATCTACATTTGGCAGCTTCCCAATACTAGGGTCAAGTCGTGAAGGTTACTTAGAGCGGTGGAGGTGCTATTCCCGATGCCATTGCTACATATCATTGTATCAGATGATGCCGTGCTACAGAGTAAAAACTATGCTAAAAAAAATCTTGCTTAGCAAAATGGGTGAAATAGGGTATAGAACTTGGAGTTAATTTCCTCCTGCTGCTGATGAACTTCACTAAAATTGTTGAATATTAATCCAAGTTTGTCCTGTTTTAGAATTAGGTAAGATATAAAGCGTTTGTATAACTAATAATGAGGGGTAAAGAATGCAGGGAGCTTGAATGTTCTTTGAAATAGTGGAATATTAATCAAAGACAATCTGCTTTTTTCAGATTTTTGAAAATATTTCCTTCTGTATTAAGCTTAGTCCTCAATTAGAGGGATTTAAATGTGATACACTAAAAAAATTTCAAATATTGTTTATTATACTATCTAATTTTGTCTAATATTCTACAATAAACATGTTCCAAAGGTTTTTTGTCATGTTTCTAGTGTACTTTTCCGTCTTCAATACTGATGCCTTAGCCACTTCCTGCTGACTGAATTTTCATTGATTTAGTTCGAGATGTTCTAAAGCTGTATTCAGCGCCACGACGAAACTGGATATAAAATTCATTGTGGAAACGTACCTTTACAATTTTTGCACGTAATATTGCACTACAAATTATCCGGTGACCTAACTTTGTGTATTAGAACTAGAACATATGCCGGCTCTCTAATTTTATCGACTAAGGTTGAGATTCCTCCAACTCAATTACATTTTTTTTTTTTACTTTGCATCAAGCACGAACCAGTAAGAACACAGCATTGCATTCAGAACGGTCAAGGAAAATATGTGCGAACGTTTGAGTTTCTTTAAATGCACGGATGATTTGTCACTTGATACTTGCATATGCACTTGGATGGAGGGATGTTTCAGCAGCTTTTGATCTGGATTTTAAGAGCCTTGTTCTCCTCCTTGAGCTGTGAGAAAATTCAATAAGTTAATCTCAATTCTCAAGCCAACAGGCCAGGCGAACTTAAGAGAAGCTTGAAGAAAAATAATTTCACTAGAATTGTGCCTTACAAAGGTTAACACACAAATAACATTGCCAGTCTACATGGATCCATGAAAAAAAAAAAATTCTAATTAAAATAAACCCCCCTCCCACGGCCAAAAAAAAAAACGTTACACCTCTAACGCATGAAGACACTCATATTAGTTTTGACCATCTAGCATTTGAGCTTCCAATCAAAAGAAAAGTTGAATTGGAAGTCCCTCTTGGAACATAATGGAATAGGTCGGCTTCAATCAAAAGATGAAAATCGGATAAAAAGATAGAGTTGGCACACATCAATCTTTTTCTGTTCTTCCTTTTTCTAACATGCTACAAGCTATAAGGCCATTTCAACTTTTTCGAAAAACAATTTCTTTTTATCGAGGCAATCAGGCAAATAAAAGGATTTGAAAATTAGTAGACGTTACCTTCTCAACAGTTACAATTAGCTCTTCCACGGCTTTCTGCAGTGATAGAATTGTTCTGGATGTCACATCCTCGTAAGCTGCTTCCACTTCTTCCACAGAGCTGGGATCAAAGAAAATTCCCTCTAAAACAAATAGCTGCTCCAGCAGTTCCACATCTTCAGCTTTTATTTTCTGTCTCAACTATATTAAAGAAGAAATTTTGCTTAGATATAGAAACAGATGAAGCTACAGGTTAAGTTATGCAACGTGAATAAAACCTTCTCTAATACTCTCTCACAAGACTCGCTTTTAATCACAGGGAGGGCTCCAGGACTCTTGGTGTCTTCATCTTCTTTAAGACTGACATGTGCCAATGCCTTTATATGCTTTGCCCTGCTCAAAGGATGGAACAATGTAATTCTGACATTATCATTCTGGAACAGAAGCATAATGAGAATTTATGCCAATAATGAAGTGCAAAAAATGTTGCAGTTTGTATTATTGGGCATAGCTTTACTTGTAACCAATTATGAGTCTAAACTACATATATGGCATATAGAGCTTACTCAAAGTCAAGTTTTACACATCCAAGTTTAAACCAATGATGTAATCTAGATGATTCTGTTTTTCTGGTACTCATTTTAATATCATTCAGCCGGATGCCTGGAAAAGGATACTTTCTTGTAGAAACATAACTAGCATTGAGAATGATCAAAGAATTACAAGTTCTTGAGCATTCCCTTTGTGATCCCTTGTCACTCAAAATATGTTGATATACATCACCTCCTTCATGACCAAAAATACAAATACAAAGAGATCTCGTTATAGAAACAGCAAGCCACAAAAGAAGATTTGAATACCTTGCACCAAACCTTAGAGTGGAAAGGCTCTCCGATGCATTTGATGGACTAGGCGAGCAGCAACAGAGCAATGAAGTCTGGGAGTTGCCTCCCTGTAAACTGGAAGGTAAGTTGATCCAGATAAATTGTGGAAGTAGACAATGATATGGGTCTTAAGAAAAGAAACTAACAAAAGCATCTTGCAAGATCCGAGTAAGCTTAGAATCACGATAAGGAATATGATTTGCTCTCCCTGGTGGACTACCAGTTAATGCATTTATTACATTCCCTAGAGCCGAAAGGGATTTGTTGATGGTTTTGGCTTCTTCAAGGACTCTACCTTCAGCTCCAGTCTTCTCTACTTTCTCAGATCCCGCTAAGTCTACAAGAATTACCTTTCCAGACCTGTGCGCAGATTTCAATTGTTTAAAAGCTCATTAGATTGTTCAAAACAGCTAGATTGAGGAATACCTTTTCTCCTTGTTTAGATCCTGCTTGATGGTGAATATATATACACAATGACTTCTACTACTTGCCATATTCATTTCTGTATATGTTAAATATTACAAATATAATTCTAAAGCCAATCAAAATGAAAGCCAGGACAGAAGTTTCAAATAACTTCTTCTACAATTAAAAAGGGAACCGATGTAATATGTATGCAAGCCAAATAAAAAAAGATAGAAGGATACGGGTTTCTCCCACTGCTCTGTTTGCTATTCCAATCTGCATTATGAAGAACTATATCAGCAACTGAACTATACTAACACGACTTGTAGACAATGGTGGGAACTTTATTCTTACAGACAGACTTCGCAATGCCTCAGCAGAATCTGATATGCAAATCTGGAAAGTAAAAAAGGTCAAAGCTGTTGAAATTTTGAATTGAGGGTTAAGAAGATAGAAGTAAAAAATTATATCGGAGAATGAACTGAGTCATTTTCCAACATCCAAATTATATAAAAACAGACTTAAACTTGACACAGTATACTTCCGGTAGAGAATACAGAATTAAAGCTGGATTTACTTTTACTACACAAACATCCAAGTTCTGGAGCAGGACTAAAGATGTGATGGTAATTATAAATTAAAATGATTTGACTGGATACAAGTTAAATTTAACCAAAATCAATTTCCTTTGACTTCCTCAATTCTGCAACTTTATTAGCTTATTTAAAGTAATTGCAATTTTTACAGTGAAATCACTCTCTCTGCATATTCACGATAACTTTGTAAATAAAAAGTGGCATATACTCAATTAGAATCTTGAAAATATCTAAACTGAAGATGCCTTACATTCACACATCTCTGAATGGAGAAGTCATTTATTTCATTAAGGAAATTTAGAATGCGTGAAATTGTTCTTGTAGGCAAGAAAAAAATGTCAAGAAGGAATTTTAGCTCATGCCAAAGGCTTATACTGGCTTTTCTTAGATCATTAAACAGACTTCCTATTGGAAGAGGCAGACAATAAAGACGTTAATTGACCATAACAGTCTAATTTAGTTTAATAGAATGATGCTATCATTACAATGAATCAATTTGGGGGGAGTGGTACTACCTACCTCAGTCGCTCCAGATACAATTATTCCCTGTGCTTTGGTTTCCTTTATCATTAAGTTGTCCTTGGATAAATCAAAAAGGTCCCTAAATGAAAGTGCTGATAAATTAATTATAAGAGGGAATGCCGTTTCCCAATACAATATCAACATTCAACTCCATGATAACAAACTAGGCAATTGCTAATAAAGATTTGGGAGAAAGTTGTATATAGAGTTAAAAGGTCATCTTAAGTGATCCAAACCTTACTCTCTCCATATATATCTCCACCTGCAAGCTCAGATAAAGAATAGTGAGAATTTTATCTGTAATATGAACACAAAACATGAAGTACCAAATATATAGTCATAATAGGCCTCATACCATTGATAGGTTGATTGTATACTTGGTTGTCTTATCTGAAAGTCTAATAGCACTGAAAAGGTCATCTACTACTCTAGGTAGTAACCCTTTCTTATTTTCATCACAATCCATAATGCTTGGTCCCTAAACCGAGATGGCTGAATGAGCATTTTATAGGCATACTGGAAATATATATTCATGAACATCACATTACCTCCATGCTGTAAGTCTTCCCTGCTCCTGTCTGGTAAAATATACACAATAGTATCAAAAAATGAAAAAAAAAATAGCTAGATGAACTAGAAAACCTTGACAAGTCAATTATAGTAAACAAGAGTATAGATATGCACGTGCATTTAATCTTAACGCCTGAGCATGTTGGTAACCTGATTTTCTATTCAAAGACAAGATAGCTTCAGTAAATGTACAAATAATGCCTAATGTTGGGCAGCAAGCAGAGACTAAAGCGCAGTACTAAAAGAGTTTTTTTCTCAAAATAAATCAACCAATGTTAAGGTTTCCAGCAGCACCCTCACAAATTCTGGATCTTATGTTAATAGTTAAAATGTATGAGAGTACTTCTGTAAGAGAACAAGTGATCACCCAACACAACTACTTCTGCAAAAATTGAAAACTCTAAGAAACGCTATTTTAGTGTTTTTCTGGTGTAGTGCCTTCAAAATTTGACATCGTGGATAGGGGATCAGTTGCGTGTTTAAGTGCAAAATCTCACAAATCGATGATTCATTGATCTATTATTTCATTAAAAAAATGCACACTGCTGATTCAGTCAAATGATTGTTAAAAGTTTCCAGACAAAACAGGAGCTATACCTGACCATATGTAACAATTGCCCCATTTACACCCTCAACAGCACCTATATTGTCCAATCCAACATTTATAAGGGGGGGAATGAAGTGAAACAAACCATATTCTAGTTTTTGAAAAGATAAAGCACGGATTAAAATTCAATACTACCTTTGACAACAGGCAGAGCAAGGAATTCATATATCTTAGCCTGCTCTGATCTTTGATAGAACACTCTATCGAAATGGAACTCAAACTCTTCTTCTTTGTCATCCTACCAAATATATTATCCAAATTCACAGACACATAAACATGTATTATCCAAATAAAAACTTATATTTTCTATTTGTAATTTTTATTCAGCACAAAGCACACTTGCATGCTGTTTGTCAGAGTAAGTACGTTTGCATTCATATGACCTTCAGCATTCAAACATATATCTAGATTTAATTTTCTGAAATGAAAATTCAATACCTGATAAATCATACTCCTATAACTAAATACATATACACGTAACAAGATAAGCCATAAATTAAATGTATTTTCAACCTTCAATAAGAAAGAATCAGAATCGACAGCGCGAATGCAAACGGTATCACCATGATCGGAAATTTCCTTTGCATTCAACGGCCTGAATAATGCGCATACTCTTATATTTGGCATCCTTCTTTTACTTTTTCTGTCAGAAATTTGGTCCAAAGACTACGGCAATGAATTCAGGAAACGAATAATTATTTTGTGTTCTCGACTTACATATTTTTTCAAAAAATTTATGTAATGCATAAAATCAGCATGCTTATGCTTGTGTGTGTAGTGAGAGTGAGAGAGTGTAAGAAAGAGAGAGGACCTAAGGAATTGAAGATTCTGAAAAATGGAAATTGGGTGTTTTAGGCTTTTAGCAGAATTTCCCGCCAATAACTGAGCTCGGATATTCTGGTTTGGTTTGTAGAAAATTGGGCGGGCCGGATATTTGCCCGACCAATTTGGAGCCCAGGCCATTACCAGCAAAAGGGGGAAAAAAGGGTTGAACAGTAAAAAAGAATACTAAAAA
>CAIGRB010139029.1:48325-70379 GCA_903798255.1 Fraxinus quadrangulata | reverse complement strand
CATTAAATGATAGACTCAATTAAATGAGTTATGTGACTTTGTATTTAAATGAATATATCATTTAATGTGTAATTACCACATAAATTGAAGTTCAACTCAATGAAAATGAATAGCATTACTCTTTTAAATTAGGCCACGTTTTCTCTCAACTCGAGATGTAATCTTGGACATAGTCATTCACCTTTTCGCTGGTCTCCAACATTTTCAAATGGATGAAAGCCTACAGCATAGACCTTTCCCTTTTTTTTTTTTTGTCCTTTTTCCGCCTTGCTTCTATGACGAGAAAGACCGTACCATGAAAAAAATATAAAATTATGTGGTTCTAAATGTATAATTTCTCTCCAAAAAATACTAAAGCCACAAGATATTCAATATTTTAACTCGTGTCAAGATATAATTTGAAGTTGGCATAAAATTGGTTAACACTTGATATTGGTATAAAAGTGGTACACTTGATACAATAGTTTGCTCATCCTTTTCTCGAAAAAAAAAGTATTAATAGTGTTGAATACTTCTCATAGAGCGAGTTATACGAGAATCACTCGAACTTTTAACAAAACTTTTTATTGAAGCGAAAAACAATACGATAATAAATCATAACAAGAAACATCACGAGATTATATAATTCAAAATAGACTTTTTCAGAGACCTCGATATGATTTATTATAACAAAAATGTTTTTGCATCCTATTGCTAATGCATTATTATACTTATTAAGTTCAATGTCATATTAAATTTTGATAACGTCATAAAATATCTTAACAAACATGTTGTCGATGAAGCTCAATAAAAAGTTGGAAAGAACCCCAACTGCATACATTTCAAGTTCATACAAAGCAATTAACACATTTCTCATGGGCATGAAGCATAACAAATGACAACAAAAAACCCATTTATTTATTTTGCCAAATTTAAATTAAAAATCAAATTAATCTCCTCTCGCAACTAATGTAAGCAGGAAATCCCTATAATTTCCATTGGCTACATCTTCAATTTTGTTGGGCAAAGAGACACCATATTTGTGATTATACTCTTCTTTAATCAGCTTCATATCCACATCTGCTCTTGTAACAATTATTCTTGTCACAGCTTCTTTCTTAAGTTCATCAACATCAGGTCTCATAGACGCATCCAAAACCTGAGATTGAGGATGTCCCGACGTTGTTAGACAAAAGTTGATGATTCTAATGAAGAAGTGAAATGCTTGGTTATTAAGTAATGTCACCTTGCTAAAGTATTTTTGAGGTTTGCATAGGCATTGAACTGTCTCTTGCAAATATAGATCACCATCAAGATCCTTTTGAAATAGAAAGAAAAAAGTAAATTTAAGTTTTCGAACGATTAAAATAAAAATAAATCAATATTTGGTAGCGCAAATTCAACTATGAAGCATGGATACATATACATACCCCTATTTTTCTTATGGGTTGATTAGAAATCGAATTTATAGAAATTTATTGTTAGTAGAAAATTTTGAATTTTATTTTGTTACCTCATCCAAGTAGTGGCCAGTGATTTCCTTGTAATGGTTGTAAACTGAAGCGAGATGGGGCTTGCTTCTTGTTGCAACTATTCTCACCACCTCTTCATTTTCCAAAAGATTTTTGTTACCAGCAGCTCCTTTTATAGCACTCGAAAGAAATTTGGCCTCCGATTTTGCAATTTCTTCATTAACTTTTGTGCCTTCGTACCGATAAGAACACACAAGTGCAACCAAAAGCTGCCAAAAAGGAGAAGAAATTACAAAATTTTATGCACATATGGTCTCTAATGAGTTGATTCAATACAGTATTAAAGAGTGCAAAATTCTTAAATTCAAGTCTCGCCATCACTCAATTATGAAAATTCCACATTTAGGATCTTGTTTTTGACGAAAAATAAATATAGTCCATAGGCGAGTATTCAAATATATAAATAGTGAGAAACAAAAACATTTCGTCTCTCTTAACATTTTAATTTCAGAAAAAGGTTCAATGTTAAGTATGGGAACATTGGTGCTCACCTTCCGTTCAGGGCCATGGATGCCAAAGGCAACATCTTCCTCGACCGAGTGGTCAAAGAGGGAATGGTAAGCTTTTCTTGCACCCAAAAGCTCGTCTGATAATCTTGTGCATGCAACTTCAACGAGTACTTTGTGTTGAGGTCCCTTATGCAGAGCCTCCTTTAGCAAACGAGCATCTCTTTCCCATGGATGCATAGTCCACAGCACAATAGCATGCTGAAAAATGGATCAACAAATCTTTATCTAATTCCACATAAATGGAATCATGAAATGGATTAACAAATCTTCATCTAATTGTATTTGTACCTAATTGGAGTTATGCATGTTCAACGAGAAACATTTATGGTATGGGATTTTCATTGTTTTGGGCCCTATCAATCCAAGTGTACTTTGGGCTTCTTATCTCAACGATAATTGACTAAAATAGCACTAGATTTGATCCAAATGAATTAAACACTCGGTCTTTTTTTCCTTAATCTGCCTTTGTTGAGTAAATAAAAATCCTTTTGGTGGTTGTACCTTGAATCGTAAAAACTCGTGTTGGAGTTGAATGACGTGGCGATCATCCCAGCGTTCAAATTGACGTTCATCTTCGGTGAAAAAATCACGAGTGCCTTTTCTGAAAGTTTGTCTCTGCTCCGGATGCCATTTCCCCAGTATTGAGATCAATGCTTTCTCATCAACACCAAACCCTATATATAATATCGACAATGCTTAATTATCATTATCAATTCTCATTTGGTACACGCAATTCGACTCTACAATATGTATAATTTTAAACTTACGTTGAATAAAATTGAAAAGAAATAGTTAAAATAGAGAAAAGAACCTGAGAAAGCCCTGGTGAGAGCTCCAACCTCATCGGAGGCAGCCATTGTTTGTTTTCAAAGAGTTTTTCTGTTGAAGGTTTTGAGTTTTGAGGGAGAGAAACCTCAGTCATGGGGCATTTTATACCGTCCGGTGAGGTTATTTTCGTATTTTCAGAATATTTAGATTCTGTAAAGACAGTTCTACTCCTGGGGAATTAAAGTATGACATCTGAGTCCCCTTTTGACTTATTTAATGAGGTGCTTAAGAGTAACTCTTAATTAATTATCATAATGAGGCTTAAAGTAATAACGTAATTATTCAATATTCTTAAAGCCTTGTTTGGTTTGGATTAAAATTTAATTAAAATATTTAAGTCAAAGTCAACAATTAATTTTAACCACACATTTTATGGGATCTACAATTTTTCAACCATGCATTTCATCAATTTTTATAAAAATTTACTAAAAATCCGATTTTTATTCCCTCCGATATTTTTATTTATTGATTTCATTGACTCCTGAATGAAAAAGGACGAGAACTAGTTCACACTAATAATTCAATACAACTAGCAATAGGGCCCTTCGATGATGTGAAGTTTATCGCCTTTGATAATATATGTCGAGGTACAACAATCCTGCTATGTTGTCCCTTAAAGACTCACCTTAGGGTGCGAGAATTTTTTGGTCTTTTTTTTTTATTCACATCGATCTCACTTCCGTGCAAGTGTCGGTCAACAACCATTTGCAAATAAGTTTATTTGGAGGTACGAAATGAGATGCACGAGGCTTAGCCATTATTTGATATCTTTAAAATCTAAAAATCATTATTTTGAATAGTATTTTTTGGAGAATGTGTGGTTAAAACGTAGAAAAAATTTGGGGTTACATGTAAAAAAATTTATTATGTAAACGTGTGATTAAAAATGAGTATAAGAAATAAATTAAATTAAATTAAATAATGTCAAATAGAGGTTTAATAAGTGGAACCCATAATTAAATTTTCTCAAATAGTTATTATTTTTTGAAAAAATGTAGTTAAAAAATAAGAAAAAATTTAAATTCACGAATAAAAATGAATGAAAAGGACTATGAATAATTCAATACAACTGGCATTAGGGCCCTTTAAAAATTAGGATAATGTTGAGATACAAAATGAGATGCACGAGGCTTAATAAGTGGAGCCCATATTAATTATTCATCCAAAACAAAATTGTCCTATTCAATGGCTGTCAATTATTTTTAAAAATTAATTAATTAATTAATTCAAATATAAATATTATTTTGAGCTAGGTAGAAATTTCAATAATTGATTGGTACGACGAATGATTCATTAACCCATGTTTGATTTAGATAGAAATCAAATGAACGCGTGATTAAAAAATTACGCGTCTCATGAAATGATGGTGAAAATTAAATTTTGATTTTGACTTAAATTTAATTTACTTATTAATAATTTGCCTAATCGATATTTATAATTTCCCTTTCGACAATTGAAATAAGTCAGTTGTTGATAAGAATTCCTGCTTTGTAATTTGGAAAATTTACTAGAAAATAAAGTAGCAAGACTTAGGAAAAAATAATTGTTTTATCTTATGTTTATGTTATATAAAATTTGAAGGAAAATAATAAGAAAAGTATGTTATTGTGTTTTTTTTATCATTAAGAAAAATAAAAGGAAAACTAAACTTTTGTGATATGTTTGGTGACAATGTCGGAAGATAATATCAAGTAAGAAAATAAACTAACAAAAAATCATAACCACACATGAAGTGGTTGCTAAAGATTGAATTGTAATTAATATTTCGATAAATGGAACCATTGACCATATCGACGTACAACAAATAATTAAGTTATAGTCAACTGCCCAACTATGATTTTTTATTTCTTGTAAGTGATTTTGCTACCCAAGCTCGATTTGTTCACATTAAGGATATAATCATATTTTAAAGTAATTTCAAAGTGACAATATCTGATTATCGATGTCGGGTTTTATTCAAGTCTTTCACATCATAAAGTAATTGCATACACTTAAAGTAGAATAATTTAACTTTTTTTTTTTCTTCTGGAAAATTTAATTGGCAACTATAGTGATATCTTTATTAGAATTAGTAAATAAAGGTTTAGGACCTATTTGTACTTTTATCGAGGTTAGGGACCGACTTGCAATTTTTGCTAATTAAAGTTAGGGTAATATAGGTGTTTCTTGTAAAAAAAAAGAGGACCATTTGTGAATAGAAACACATAGTTTGGACGTCCGTGCCAAGAAATAAAGGTTAGAGAGCATTTTGCACATTGAAGACAAATGTTAAGTACCATTTGCACCAAATTCCCTAATTATCACTGTAAGTTTAGAGTTAATACGTGGAGCAAAGTTAACAAAGATAATATTGGTTCAAATAGTATTTGAATTTTACCGTGACGATCAAGAAAGAAGTGTCGTAAGATGTTCATTTTAACGAAGTGCTATCAAGAGTAGCGAGTTTATGTGATTAGACTTGCTACTCGAATTATATGCAAGCTCACTAATTAGTTTTGTAAGATTATTTTCACACTCGACCGTAAAAAAAAAGGAAAAAAAATATTTAAATGAATAGCTCATTGTAAAAGTTAAAACTACATGTCAATCATGTAAGCTCCACTTATCTCTAGGTAGAGCCATTACTTTCTTACAACCCCATCTTTTTTCATCTTTTTGGACCAACATTTTCCCTTTTAAAACACATGTTGTCAATTTGACTGGCTTAATTAGTGTTTGGCCATACTTAAAAAGGTATCTTTTAGTCTATTAATAAGTGAAAAAAGAAAATAAGAAAGTACTAATTTCAAATATTGTAACCAAGTTTTTCCATTGTTAAAATTCGGAATAAGTCGCTTAAGTTGACGGTAATTTTTTTACTATATTGTTAAAACATGTATTTTTTTTTTTAAAGTTTGACGCAAGACACATGGTGGTTTTTTTTTTTTTTTTTTTGAATCTTTTTTATGGCTCGATAGATAATATAATAAGTCAATGATTTTTTTTTTTCGTGTTCCACAATACGACCCACATGGAAAGTGGGAAATGAAATGTAACATAATTTAAAATTACAACCAAATGTCTACTAGACCTAACATTCAATTTCAAGAATTGTTCAATGTTATCTCCAACAATAGAATAAGCTTCATTGAAGGATCATATACTTGGATCATGTGTTTTGTTAAAGAAAAATATTGAGAAGCAAGTTCTTGTGTTTTACCGTTAAGAAAATACGAAAAATTAAACTTTTACAGCTTGTCTGATAATGAGATTAGGAATAATATTAGCCCGTAGACAATATTTAACAATGAAAAAAAAAATCAACTTCACTTGAAACGGTCTAATACAGCAAATCAAACTAACACTTAAAACGTGTGAAGAAGAGTTGACATAATCTTAAAATAATGTAATAATTAATAAGATCACATAATTTTTTCTTTTCTTTTTCTTTTAAAAAAATTACGTCTCGCGATTCTTATCTTATCCAGGGAAAGAAACATGAATCACGTGGACATAAGCATTCCATGTGAATCTCTCTATCATAATTGAGTTATGTGTCCCCATTATCCCCCTTCCTCTTAAAATAGTGAATGTGATATTCACTGTTCATTTTTGTGGGTCAATTTTAAAAGAAGAGCTTAAAAAGTGAATGTGATGAATGGGCCAACTTATGCATGGTACTATCTTTATTTTTATTCTCGCGTTTTTCGTAAGGCTCTCAACAAAAGAGAGAATCAATTAAGGCCACTCTCCTATTATTTCAAAATATTATTTGCTATAGTAAAATTCTTCACTACACATCAACTCAATAAAATATTCTACATACAAATTAATGAAGTTATTTTAAATTTCAATCACATATTCTCTGAAAAATACTATTCATTCCTCAATTTTCTTCTAGAATAATGAAAGACAAACACACTATAGAAAAGTTTTTTAACGAAGCTATTTAAATTTTTGTTTTAAAATGACTTTTTATTCCAAAAATTCATTTAGAGGAAGTCACGATGGACGAACCCCCTCTAAAAGATCTTCTAATTAGAAAAAATATTTTCATAAAATTAGTCAAATAAATTTAAAAACAGTTTTTAAGTCTCAAAAATTTATTTTAACTTTTTAAAAAACGTGTCAAAACGAGTACTAAATAATAATGTTCTAAAAAGTGGAATCTATAGAAAAGTATATCCACTCTATAATGTGGGTCTAGGTGTCGAGAAGCGTGACTAATATAGGCCTAGGACCCAATTTACACAACCAATGCTAGGCTCGGCGCCAAAATGTGCACATTTTCATTTTTTATTTTTCCTTTTAAGTCAAATAAAAAGGGATAATTATTGTTACTATTAGAGTAATTCAAATAATATTAAAAATCGGGAAATATCCTGTTATATTCGGACTCATAAAGTTTGAAATTTCACCTTATTGCTTGTCACATCTACATTATTAAAGAATAAAAATAGATTAAAAATGTGTGGGACCCAGTGGTGAAGCAACCACATCATTTTTCATCTTTTTGGTACCACATTTTGCCTTTCAAAACGCATGTTCCCAATTAAAAGTGAATAAGTAAGATTAGATGTAATTTTTTTGGTAAAAGTTGAAATTCGTAAGTTATTGTTAACTATAATCCCTAAGGCCCTAATTTATAATTAGAAAAAGGTTTACTAGTAACGAATGAATAAAAATAAGTAAGTCATAAAAAAATACATTTTCTTCTGTGAAAGTTGGAAAAATAAATATTTCTTTCGACAAGAAAACGAGAGTTGCTTTAAAAAAGCAAACATGCTTGTTATACATAATTTATTGCCAGAGTTTATATTGATGGTGAGGTGGCGCAATTTCATTGGTGATTGCCAAAAAAATAAAATTGGTAAAATGCTGTCACGAAATCGCCTGTACACTTGGTTTTATCCTAAAAAATGTAATATATGTTAAGCTTAGCTAAACACTCTATGTAACTCAGCTTTATAGGTGGGTTTGACTTGACTTGTGAACTAACATATCCTTCAATTTAATGTGTTCAATTTATCTTCTTCTAATGCTTGTGTTTTGATGAATAAAAAAAGTATGAGAAAAATTAAACTTTTATAGAATATTTGGTAACCCGTTTAGAAGATAATAGAAAGTGAGAAAATAAGCTTAAGACACGTATTTGAAGTGGTTGCTAAAGATAATTGTATTGAATCTTTTGATATGTAACGTTAGTGCTACCTAACTCACGATATATCTTTTGAAGTGAGAAAATTAGACTTTTATGAAATTTTTGATGAATGAGAAAAGATGATTTATCGCTTCATCTACTAAACTCATATCGTAGTCCAAAATTAAAATAGTACAAGTTAATGATAATTTCTAAGTATTATTTGAAATTACTAACCGCTTAGGTTGTATTTAATGGGCTTTATTTTTCATGAAAATGTCATTTTTAATAAAATTCTTACTTTTGAGATGTTTGACTGACATTTTTTCATGCAAAATATTTTTTAAAAGTTGATCACATGACCATATTTTCTCTAAAAATAAGGAAAGTATTTTTTCAGGAGCGATATATTTTTATTTTCCACACAATTTACACATGCACTCTCTCACATTTGCCTACCGATAAAAGATGGATAAATATAATATTTTCTAATTTGAAAATTAAATCAATTAAATAAATTAAATTAATAATTTCTATTAATAAAGTTCTTGACAATTCAATTATCTAAAATTTATTTTCTCTCCTCGTAAATTCCATGTTGGCGCACATTGTTTTCATCATCCTCCTTCTCTCAAATCGAATATTTAATTGATTATACATAAATGCCAAGCACATTTATAAAATTAATTAATTATCGCCACACAATTTTTTCCGTGATGGGTCCCGAGTATAAATTCAGTTCACATTAAGGATAATCACACTCAGCCTAAATTGAAAGTGACAATTTATATAGTGCCTTGTCTGTCTTTATTAAGTCTCAGTTGGCTATGGATGAAATTCAGATTTTAATTAAGTCAAAGTCAAATAATTAATATCAACCACATATTTCATTGGTTTCACAATTTTTCAACCACACATTCCATCATTTTTAAAAATCAAAATCTACTAAAAATCAAATTTTAATCTTCATCAGACATGGACTAAAAGTTTTCAGTGCAATAACGTTGCAAATACTTGGATAACGAGGCATCGTCTAGTTTTAGAAATGACACTAATGGCATGAAGAGTTAACAGCCAAAGATGTTACAACTTAGAAATCATTCAACTCTTTTAATCTATAGGGATTGAGGGTTCGACATGAATTTTCTTGGACGAGTTTTCCTCTGTCAATAGATGAAGGAAAAAAAATTTAAAAAATATGTATTTTTAGTGAAAGATTTTGTCGAATTACAAATATTTTCCTTATGTGAAAAAATATCTCATTTTATCTCGTAAAGATATACAATTATAAAAAGATATATTTTAATTTTGTGTAAATAAATGAAAAATTGTTAAACTACAAAATGGTATAAAATTATGACCTTGAATTAAAATAAAACTATTATTTTAAGCTGAAAAATAATAAATAACGTAAATAATAATTTACTCGGTTTTTTTATTTGTTCATTGAACATAACCTATTAGATGATGCCTGTTATTAATTTCCATTTATCCATTTAATAATGTTGGGAAATAAATACAATGAAATATTTGTTGTAGTTTCCAACAATTGAATTTATTTTCTATTTTTTAAAGTTTTAGTTTAAAGAAAATACAGATAATAATTTTGTACTATCGTTTGAAGGGAAAAAAAAAAAGTAAAATTAAAAAAAGATTAAAGAAAGAATAGGGAGTTGAATGGAATGAAAAAAGAAAGTCGGGGGCATTTTAGTCACAACGAGAACGATAAATTTCCACTCAATGACTCGAAGGAACAGTTAAACTGAAACTGAAACTGAAACTGAACATTTCATCAGCAAATTTCTCCGCCATAACTCATTAGCTTCTGTTTCTTTTGATTTCTTCAGTAGAAGATAAGAAATTCAAAGTAATAGCGAAAAAAATGGCTACTATTAGAGTACCAGAAGTGGTTCCTTCTCCANTTATTATTATTATTATTTTTTGGATTAATGCAAGTACTATGTTTTCTTTTATTTGATTTTGTTTATGTGAATACATGAATCATGCATTATGGGTTAGGGGTTTATTGTTGTTTTGAAGGATTGGGAACAGACGAGAAGGCAATAATTAGGGTGTTGGGGCAAAGAAATGCAAGCCAGAGGAAGAAAATCAAGGAGACGTTTCAGCAGATTTACAACAAGTCCCTTATTGATTGTCTCGATTCTGAATTATCTGGTGATTTTGGGGTGCGTATTTTTCTATTATTTACCCTTTATTTATCTTGAGATATAAATCCCCAGGTGTTAGAATATCTATAACGCATTGGTGTATGAATTGAAGGTAAAACTAATCTCAATTGTGTATAAGTTTTATTATTTAGCGTCAAATTTACGAATTATTTTGTGCTTCTTACGAATTATTTTGTGCTTCTTTGCATAATTTGGACGTTCCTTTCAATAACTTGATTTTGAATGCATTGGTAATTGCTTCTATATCTGCGTATACCTGGCATTTCATTCAGTGAAAGCTTGTGTTTGATAAATCGATTCGTTAGAAAGGAAATCCCATATGTGTTGATGTTTCTCAAATGCTATCGGGACTTCTGTTTGGATTGATTGTGTCTTGGATTTCCTCCCAAAGACTCAAACAGATGGTATTTCTCAAAACAAAGTGTCGAATTCAATTCGTTACACATAAATATGTGAAGGCGCAGGTTATAATGATTTTGTCTAATTAGGGGTTAAGCATTATCAACTCTATAATTTAAATATTAGATCAAGGAGATACATTTCTGTTTATGAATTTTCCAAATGAAAAACATATGTCAAATTAATCTTTTTATCTTTCCTAAACCGTCATAATCGTCAAACAGTCTTGTTCCAAGAGGAATTTTAAAATGCTGATTTTGATGTCTGATAAGTAACAGAGAGCTGTGATCTTATGGGCATATGATCCTCCTGAAAGAGATGCAAGACTCGCGAATCAAGCCCTGAAATCGAGGAAGAAAAATATCACGGAGTTACAAGTACTGGTAGAGATAGCTTGTGCATCGTCACCTCAACATCTGGCTGCCGTAAGGCAAGCATATTGTGTTCTATTTGAGTGTTCTCTTGAAGAAGACATCATATCAAATGTCTCTCTGCCTGTGCAAAAGGTAAATTTGTACAAAGAGATGAGCTTGATTACATTTTCACGTTTCTTCTTGTGCTCTAGCACCAGATTAACCGAGTACTAACAGTAAGCGACCAAAGACTGCTGAATAAAGCATCAGAACTGTTATGATCTAGGACATTCAGCTTCTAATTTTAACGTCAAAGAATTTTATGTTCAAACTCATGATTTCCACCACGTTCTCAGTTGTATCCCTTCCCTATCCCCCGGCCCCTCCACCCTCAACACCCCAACTAGAGGGGGAAACCTCTCAAATAAGGCCCTTTTGCTTAAAAGAAGCTAAAATGGAAGGATATTCCCAGGTAGCAATGGTCTCTCTGTGAATCTGTGACTGAGAACAAATGGACGATCACAAAATTATCAACAATTTACATCCAGTATTTCTGTTCTACAACAAATGTATAGTTCCTTGATTTTGGTTAAGGGTTTGTTAAATTCTCGTGTCAGCTCACAGCTTGTAACTTTCTCGATTTCGTGTTGTCAAAGCGATGGATGCCGTAAATCTTGGTCTTACACCTTTTAAAAATTTTCAATGATCAAATGATAGATGGAAACCTGTGCTTTCACATATCGCATCGAATCAAACTGATATGTAAATGTCGAACAGGTCTTGGTCAGTTTAGTAAGTTCTTATAGATATGATAAAGAAGCAGTGGATTCCAGCATTGCCAATACGGAGGCAGTTATACTGCACGATGCCATTAGAGCAAAAAATTTAGAAGATGATATCCTAGTGTGGATACTCAGTACGAGGAACATCTTTCAGCTCAGAGCAACTTTCCAGTGTTACAAGGATAATTACAGGAAATCCATAGACGAGGTTCAGCTTTTTATTACCAATATTTGATAATTACTTCTCTGAGTTTTGTTTTGATCTTGGCTACTGGGAAAATTCTCTTCACAGGACATTAGGGCTTGTGGTAAAGGTATTTTGGAATCAATTTCGAAAGTAGTGGTTTGGTGCATAGACTCCCCAGAAAGACACTTCGCTGAGGTAATTTACAGTTTTAAACTTCTCTTGATGTTCTTATTACATTTGTTTTGTAAATCAACATTGACCCCCCAACCAGCATCACAACACAAGGCAGTGCCCTTTTGCTTTCTTGCAAAATATTAATAAATTTTTTGCATTTCCATTGTCATCTTGTAACAATCTTTGGCCTAAGGCCGCATTCATTTGCCAATTCGAGATCATCACCCTGATCCTTGTTTAAGAGCATTTCCAAGAAATTCTTTAAGCATGAGATACTCTCCAAATTTGGAGAGCCAAATTAACATTTAAAATCATACTCCAAGAGACTCTTTAAATTAACATTTTAATTTAGAGAGTGGGTTTGACTCTCCAAATTTGGAGAACCAAACTCAATCTCTATAATTAAATGCGTTCAAAGTGTTTCAATATTCAATCAAAATTTGAATTTTCTAAATTTATAGATGCTCTCCAAATGATAGAATATGCTGTTTAAAAATAGAGAGTCTTTTGGAGATGCTCTAACATGATACGTAAAATCTAAATGATTGAAATATTTAGTCAAGTGTGTTTATGGTTCTCCGTGTATCTAAACTTTTACAGTTATATTTTAGTCAACCAACATTGATTGCATTGGACATCCCAGGTTGTAAGAGCTTCAATTGTTGGGCTTGGGACTGATGAGGATTCACTGACTAGAGCCATTGTAACTCGAGCTGAAATCGATATGATGAAAATCAGAGGAGAATATTTTAATGCGAACAAATATAGTCTCGACAATGCTGTAATTGGAGACACCTCAGGGGACTACAAGGACTTCCTAATGACCTTGCTTGGAGCAAAAATCTGATTCTATCTACCATGTCCGATTTCTTTTTTTCCTGAATTTTTGTTGTAATCAATTGATTACATTGGAACCTTTTGAAGTAAATGCAGGTAATATGGTGTTTAAGTTTATAAAGGAGCACTATTTTCTTTGGGATTTCAAGTCAAAATGGTAAAAATAAAGTGATTTCTGTATGACTCGAAACCATCAATGGACTCACTTGAAGCCATCACTTCTAATATAATTTCAAATGAATGGATGAACACACTTTTCTAAGCATAGTCTGTATTCTACATGCAAAAGCCACTGGTCAATAGCAATCCAAAATGCTACATATAGCTTCAGAAGTTTGGGAAGCTAAATTCTTGTCTGCAGTACTAATCAATATTTGTGCTTCTGTGATTTCTATTGTGGCTTTGTTCGGCTCCAACACGTGCACAAGAGAAGCCATGTACGATCCATCTGCACTAGGGATTTCGTCTACAGTTATACACAGCCAGCCTAATCTGAGAAGAAACAACTGGATCAGTCCGTAGGAGTAACCGAATTTGCCTTACTCCAGTGCAAGCTCGCCCTTCATCCTCGCAACACTTGTATTTTCCGGTTTCAAGTGTCGTGTAATGAAGCCGTAACCTGGATGTAAACAAATTTTTAGGAGAATTAATGTACTGCCTCAGCTTCTCGGGGAACAGCCATCAGCAGAAATGAAAAGTAGTAGGGAAAAACACGAACAGTGTAGCATTTATTGAGCATCAAGCTGGAGGGAAAACAAGTGAACACAGGAAAATACATGAATCTCAAGAAGAAAGATTCTTACCTTGGAATAATGGAAGTTCAAGTTCACCCCAAAAAAGAAAAATGGAAATTGTAGATCTAAAACATTGTAGCAAGAGAGAAAATAGGCTCATGAACACAAGAAACTTCGAAACAAAAGCACCATTTTAAGACACCTTTGATTTTCTTTGATAACATTAACATTAAGCTCGCACTGTTTAGTCAGAGATCGAATGTTTGTGACATTAACATCCCCACTTCAAACGACTAACTAATCAATAAATAGGCGACCACTTGAAGCCTTTTATAATTTAGCAGCTTCACGTGATTAGATAACTGTTGACTAGAGTATAGCTCAACCATTCTGGTATGGCATTTGTACAGGAACATACATCACAGGAAAATAGATGACATATGCCTTAAGTAGAACTATGAAACCAGAAAAAAGAAGTAATCATATCTGAATGAAATTCAACAAAAACCAGTTGTACTCATCCAAATACTTAGATTTTAATTTAGAGCCGGACCTGAGGTATGGCCCAAGAGGCCGCCGCCTCAGGCCAGCTCTTTAATGGCCCAAAAACATTTATGTTTGATTTTTTTTAAAATTAAAATAAACCATATTTTAGCCCAAATTAAAGCCTCACAAAGAGATGAGAAATTAACGGAAGAATTCACAAATCAGGTATTAAGTTCCAACAATGCAAAATTCAGGTTTCAAGTTTAAAAATCACAAAAATTGGTATTTAGCTAATTAATTAAAAATACTTATTATTTAAATACAATAAATTCATAATTATACAATAAATGATCACATGTACATAATTATAGGTCACAATTTATTTATTGGTCACATATTATTGAATTAATTGATCACAAATTATTTCGAGGTCAAAAATCAAATTTTATAGGTTATAATTTATCTGTCGATCATATATTTTCAAAGTTCGAGGTCACAAAAATTATAGGTCACAATTAATTTTTTAGTCACAAATTAGCGATTTTTGAGGTCATAGTTTAATAGTTAGTCCTGATGAACCTAATAGTTGGTCACATACATCAAATACCCTACCCTCGATCGACCACCAATACTTGGTCACAAATCAACCAAATAATTGGTCGCAAACACTATCCTACCCCCACTCCACCACAATCGCTGTCAACAACAAAAACGACCACCATTGCCGCCTGTACCACACCACCAACAATAACCACCACCACCGTCGCCGCCACCACACAAAACACCACCACCACCACACAACCGCCAAATCCGCCACCACCACAAAACTGCCACCACACAGCCTAACCCATACTCCACTATCCTCCAGCCACACTCCACTCCAAGCGGTGCCACCACCATCATCAACACCAACGACGCCTCCACCACCATCTAGTCATCCTCACACCCACAACATAAAAAAAAAAAACAAAACGGAAAGACGAAGGACGCAGCGTTGCGATGCTGCGTTCGCAGCAGCGTCGTCGATTTCAGCAGCGTCGATTGGCACATCTTCTTTGTCGTCTATTGTCGGAGTTTGAATGGGTCATCGACAATTGAAGAGATAGAAGCGATAGAACGCAGATCGGACATAGGACTGCACCAACCATAAACACCGGACACACCACCGCACCCAACCCCAACTACTGACGACGGCGAAAGAGGCCTCGCAAGGGAGATAGGGACGGCGACCTTGGAGGGAGACGACAGAGAAGGGGAGAGAGAGAGAGAGGAGGTGAAGAAGGGAGAGGGAGAGGGAGAGAGAGACCGAAGTGATGAAATTAGAGTTTTAATATTATTAAATATATACTTGATTATAGAATAACTAAACTTTCACTAATTTTTGAAAATCAATTTTTAAATACTTGAATTTGTGTAATTTCCTCAGAAATTAAAGCCTCATGGAGAATTGCGAGACTCCACGGTATTCTCTCAATTTTTCGTTTCCGACTTCTCTCTGGCCGTCTTCTCTGATTTGTCATCTACTATGTTTACAGGTTACTCTTTCTATTTCTTTGTATATATGTTTGTTGGGCTTATTGTTTCTTTGATTGGTGAAGAACTCGTAAGACTTCTTGGCTGTATTAGACTAATGAAAAAAGATTCCATATTTGTCCATAATTCGATTGGATGCAATTTTTTAATTAATTTTTAATGAAAATTGTTGCATTGGATCATAAATTAGGATTTTGGAATGTATATAATTTTATAATTGATGTTTTATTAGTGGGTTTTGCTTTGTCAATGTGTTCCTCCATTTTCAACTTTGAACTACAACTTATGGCACATAATTTAGTTTACGACATGTGATTGAACGAGTTATACACGATTGTGAATAAAAACATTTTCATGTATATATTATCCATGGACAATGTTAACAGTTTGTTGAAATCTTGTAAAAATCTTGAGCAATATTTGAAATATAATGGACGTTCGACATTATTTATGATGACTTATGTTTGGAGTTGAGAGTCTTGAAGTACTATTTAACTAGATAAATAAAAAGAGCAATTGATATGCTATATTACTTGAAGAAAATAAATGATTATTTGCCAAATGGTTGCATTATTTACAAGATTTTGCTACCCATATCTGTTACAGTTGTATCAACAAAAAGAAGTTCTCCAAGTTGAAATTGATTAAAACTTATCTCCGAACAACTATGTCATAGTAAACATTGAATTGATTGACCATATTATTCTTTGAAAAAAGACATGGTCGAACAGCTGGACTATTCAAAATTGATTGATATTTTTGCCTCTACAAGATGAGTTACATTTAAGTGATCGTTTAGAGCATTTCCGTATTATTATTTTATTATAATATAAATATTATGAATATTTCATTTTGTTTGTTATTTTATTGTTGATTTTAAGTTAACAAATCTAGTTCTGTAAAATTCTAAAATAAAATAAAAATGATTGCTTATTATAATTTAGAAGTTCAAATTCTAAAATTCGCATCAGGCCCCGTGAAATACAGGTATGTCCCTGTTTTAACTCTAACTATTATACATGGGATGCGCTGCAATTTAGGGTATGAAGCATCAACTCATACTACTTGTTTCTTCGTAAATATACAAGTACATGAATTGGTATTTTTTTTTTTTTAAAATAAGACTTTCTTTATTTTAAACAGTCAATTTTTGAAATTATGCTTATTAGATAATTCTCAAGACTCTGTACTCTATTTAGGGAGTCAATGCGCAAATAAGCTTTAAAAGACTTTATTTTAACCTTTTAAAGTAGAGGAAAGCAAAAAATAATATCTATTCTTATTTCTTACTTTATAATGATTATATTTAATATATATTTTAATATTCTACTCTTTAAATTATTCAAATCGTATTTGAACACTGACATTAAAAACATGTCAAATAAAATATAACGACAAAATAATAATAGTGTGTAACTTTTCAATTTTGAACTGTCAAATTCAGTCACTTTATAATGATTGTATCTAATAAGTTGCGAATTTTCCATGCTCTATTTTTGGATTTATTTAACGTATAGAATGAAAAATAGATTTTTTTAAGCTATAACAAATATTTATTTAATTTGATTTTATGATTATTTAATCGTAGTTGAAGAGGAATATACCATGAAATTTCTTGTAGAAAATGACGTTTAAATTTAAATATGTTTTCTATTATGACTATGATGCTCTTTAAAAATAAATAATTTTTTGGAGAAGATTGTTGAGTAACAAATTAGTCAATTATCATCTTGAATATTGTCGTACCAAAATGGTAATTCAAATATTTTGAAAATTGTAAACGATCGTAGATCCCTTTCTATATCGGCTATAACTCATAATAGAAACTAGTGTTATAAAGTTGTTAAGAAAGAAGTATATATGAAAAACATTTAACGTATAGAATGAAAAATAGATTTTTTTAAGCTATAACAAATATTTATTTAATTTGATTTTATGATTATTTAATCGTAGTTGAAGAGGAATATACCAAGAAATTTCTTGTAGAAAATGACGTTGAATTGCGAGAATATGACATGACATTGGGTAGCTCCTATATTTTGTCCTTGTTTGGTTTTCTTTTTTATAGATTTTTAATAGATTTCATTAAAAGTTGATGAAAGTTATGGATCTCATAAAATGTATAATTAAAATTAATTGTTGATTTTTATTTATTTATTATTTTTAATTAAATCAAACGTGGGCTTCATCTTACTTTTGGTTCTTCTGCTAGGTGCTGCTTATGATTGCTGAACTTGCGAACAAGTCAAATTTACTTTTATTATTTAAAAACATGTATCTATATGATATTTTTTTCCCTGTAGGAAAAAAATATTACTTAATTTGATGGTTAGCTAACTATTTTACTCCTGTTAAAGTAACTTAAAAGATAAACTTTGACCAACGGAAAGCTGTTTAAGAAATCAGTTTTGCTATACTTACATTCTCGTTCACATTCTGGTTTATATTCTATCACGTGACGCATAATTCTATTATTATTTTGTACTGCACTTAAAATAATCAATGATTTCGATTTCGATTTCGACACATATTGAAATGTTATCTAAAATGGACACAAAGAATGTACGAGTAAATTAATTCTTAATAAAAACATATTACTTATAAGCAAGCAAACTGGTGAGTTTTTAGAGTTGACAAAATATATAATATTTGAACCCTTTTTTTTTTCTCAATTCTATCAAATCTAGCATAGCAAACTGATACTGAAGTGAGTGGAACTCACTGACTATCGGGTCAATCATGAGATCCGATTTTCTTAGCATCTGTTGCAGCAGAGCAGCAAAAACGCCTACAAAATTTTTTTAGGGAACTCTCGCAGCAATGACTGCAAAAACCACGAGGTCTAGGTCGAATTTTTATTGGAGGTATACTAATTCTGCGAATGGGCGGAAAAAAATCAGGAATCTTGCTCGTATTTGTATACGCTTCATTTTTCTCTATCGTTGCTTGAGCTGCATGAACACGTGGACAGATACGATTTTTACCAGTGTAATAAACCCTATTTAATGTACAAAGTTTGAAAAACTCGGAATGAAAACTTACCCTTGTCGCTGGAGACGGTAATATTTTTTGGCAAATTCCTAATAGCAGTCACCATGAAGGCAACATCGTATATTATGAACAAAGAAAGGAGAAGGTAGAGAATTGCCTTCTTTGGAACCATTATTGTGTCAAAAAGAAATATATGTTTGTTTTTCTGTATTGTAGACAGTGATTAAGTGAATATGATTCGATGATTAGGCCTCGTTTTATAGGAAAGGATGAAGGAAAAGGAGTTGATGTTTCCCTCTCTGACGCACCACAGAAAAGATAATATAAAGAATGTGAAATCATGAAATGCAGTGTCTCATTTCTTGGCTTCTCCCTCAATAATTTGTCAAATTCCATCACCATTTAGATGTGGTTTTAGCTCCTTTTTGTTATTAGTTAATTTCATGATATTTTCTTCTTTTTACAATTTTTTTTTTTGTTTTACTTGAATTTATCAACGGAATTAGGATCTAAATGTGATCAGTATTTGTTTTGAGTCTTTAAATACGTATTAAAGTTGTGAAAATATTACATTCATTTTTCGACAAATAATATTTCAATTTTTTTTTTAATTGACAGATTTCAATAAATTTTCATGTCTCGTATTACAGGAGCGAACTACGTAAAATGACTCTGAATATTATGTCTTGTTTTATATGTGACACATCCCAAGAAACCACTCAAAAAAGGGGCTGCAAGGCCACATGGGGCTCGTAATACTAGGGGCTACACCAGTTTAATTCATTAAAAAGAAGGTAGCAACAAAGAATGGTCTCATTTTTCGGCTTCTTCCTCGATAATTTGTCATCACAAAATTAAAAATCCAATTTTTACTAGTTATTAGAAAATCAAAAAAATCTTAATTTCTCATTAACATATTTCTTTGTGTCCATTATGAACACTTTTACGTACATGATGATGTACTCATAACATTGTTCTAGAAAATAAACCACTCAAAAAGGGGCTGCAAGGCCACATGGGCCTTGTAATACTAGGGACTCCACCAATTTAATTCATTAAAAAGAAGGTAGCAACAAAGAATGTCGTGTCATGGTCTCATTTTTCGGCTTCTTCCTCAATAATTTGTCATCACAAAAATATAAATCCAATTTTTCTTGTTATTAGAAAATCAAAAAATTCTTAATCGAGAAGCTTTTCATTAATATATTTCTTTGTGTCCATTATGAACACACATATGTACATGATATCCCTGCTGTCCTCATTGTGAAAGTTTTAGGTTTTCACAATGAAGAATTCTTTTAAAATCATGCTACATGTACAAGCTTTGTTGATAACATTGATTAACAACTACACACTTGACACCATCACTTCCATCCATTTTAAAAATTGTTTTTCATATCTACAGTCCGAATTTTAACAATACATGATCGTTAACAAAAACCCAAAATAGAAGATGCTATTTTCTAATAGGGTTAATCTTATGTCAAAAAGGGTTAGCAAAATCCTATAATATTTAATGTAATTGCATAATTATACAAGCAACAAGATTTCTGCAGGGTTTTGAGGACGGGGAAAATAATCAAGGATCTTGGGAATCTGACTGAATGTTTAAAATTTGGGAAACCATGAGAATGGCTGCTTGAACCCGATAATCGTCAGGATCCCTATGCCCTGGCCACGGTGATGATTGTGAGCTTAATCGAGAATATTCGCTTGCAGCAACTTTCGTCTTGGTTGTTTTAGAGATGACTTTCTTGACATCCAACTGCGATAATGGCCTTGGGACCTAGAAAATACAAAGAATAAATTAACTAGACATTCATTCCTGGAAAAAAATTAAATGAGATAGTAAATGGGACAAAGGCATTATCTCGCCCCGCCTTAAACTGATAACGAGATGGAGAATTGCTTGACGGAACAAGGGAGATTGCCTTGATCCTGTTTCATGCCGTTGCCATCGTAGTTCCACCGTACAAAAGTATTACAATCAATCATTATCCAAAAGGAAAAATAAAGAACACTTTATCCCTAACCATCCAACACGTGTCAACCAATTCATATAACTCAAAATAAAAAATAAAACATTTACATACACGTGGCAATAGCTCCATTTACGTTCAATTGAAAAACTAGGTTTTAACAACTTATTTAAACTGCAATATCTTGAAATTGACTTATTCGAAGCAATTTTTTCTTAAAATTAGATAATTAAATACGAGCTATCCAATGAGTTCCATATTGATATAATTTTTATCGTTTTAACAATATCTAAATACTTAATAACACAAAATGTCCATACATTTGACACTTCTTGTAAAAAACGTTCCAACGTTTTTTTTTTTTACATTTTCATCCTTATTTCAACGTACGAAAAATAGGCTTAATAGTACAAAATGTCAATTTTTGACACTTCTTGTGAAAAACATTCATACATTTTATTTTTTTAAATTTTCGTCCTTATTTTAATATTTGATTGTGAAAAACATCCGTTTCACCAATTTTTTTTTACGTAAAATGACCGGTATACCAATTTCCCTGCATTACGCTTTTGTCCGATTCACAACGCTTAGTTCTTGATTTTCTGTTTCTTCGCGATAATCTTTAAAGCCCTCTTTTCAAATTCCGTCAACATTATTCAGGTTTCCCTCCTTATAGTACTGTCTCAAGAAATTCAATTCACTATGTGTCTGGATCTCGTATTTTTAACGTCACATTTAGTTGTTTCCTTGTGTAATTTCCGTTGTCAGTGGGAGTTAGGGTGAGTCTTTTGTTCTTCAATGAGATAATTATTAGTTTTTTTTTTCCCTACGAATTTATTGCAAATCAGAAAATATAAGGAATTGAAGCCACCTCTTCATATTTTTCACTCTAAAGCCTGAAGTTGTGCATATTTCGAGTTTTATCCCTCAAGGATTGGAGCTAATACTTATGTAAGATCATGCTTCTTCTTAATCAATTGGCAGCTAGCTTGTATTGCTTACTATCATCAACCCTGCCCCCTTCCAAACCCTCAGATCCTAAAACCTATTAAGCAGGATTGGTGGACAGGGTTATCTTAGAGCGCTTAGTATATCTCGGTTAGATTTTGTATTTCTTACCAAGGATGCTACTATACTTGGTGGGGGCTATTTTTCACTTTTGATTCTTTTTTAATTTTTGGACTAATTATTCAGGACGTTATATTTATTTTCTTCACGGACATTGATATTTGATTCAATGATTTTCCTTGATTTATACTATACATTGATTGGTATTTATCCATAAAGCCTTTAGTTTCTTCCTCTTTGGATAGTCATTAATTTGAGCATTTAACACTTGCTTGTAACTTATTTGTGGAAAAATGTGTAAGTGTTATGCCCTAAGTCCAATCAACTTGGGACCTAAACACTATAAATATATATATAATCAATGCATATTATATG
>CAIGRB010139029.1:23747-45339 GCA_903798255.1 Fraxinus quadrangulata | reverse complement strand
TCCTCAGTCCTCACCAAAATGAATTGGATTTGGTTTTGTAATTGTTGTGGGCCGTGGGGCTAAATGCTAATGGTAAATTGGCATTGGACTTTCTATTTGATTAGTGGATTGTAGGATTGGGCTCATTAATTGGGCCCAGACAATTAAAACCAGAGGAAAGGGAGCAAAACCAGAAACAGGCGACACGGCACGACAGCTTCTTCTTTCTCCCGACGGACGGCGAGCAGACTGAAACTTCCAACGGACCCAGCACGGGCGGCCGCAGGGGCTGGCCAGGTGCTGGGTCCGCCCCTGCTCAAAAGACAAACTTTGAATTGTACAATATATATTTACACATCTAACTAATGCGAGTTAGTTTTTACTTCTATTTTAGTGTTTAGCCATATGCAATTTGTTTCATGCTTTGATATCCAATCAGTTCATTAAAAATTCTTTCCAACGATGATTAGTTTGGCGTGGCTACCGAGAATGCATGTTTTGAAATTCTCGGTCATCTGCGCCAATCTTTGATGAGGATGATGAGAATTAATGAACTTAGATTTTTACAAATTTTTTAACAATTTGTTTCAACATTGATTAGTTTGGTTAGGTTGACAAGAATGCATGTTTTTTGGTTCTTGAATTTTAGACAAACATTGACAGTGATGATGATTAGTCTTTTTGTTTTTGTTAGTTATATTTTTCTACCTTTGCCACTAGGTTTACAGTGATTTATGCGGTTAATTAAATGTATTGAGTGTTAGTATCAGACACATCTATTACCTTTGAAACTTGTAATTGATGCCTGTATGTTGGTCTGGAGGAGGAAGTTGGCTGTAGAAATTTTCTACTAGAAATTGACTTATAGTTGTGTAATATATATTATTTTTTGTTGAAATAATGTGAAATATTCATCACACATTAACATAGAATGCAACAAACAAGAAGAATATTGAGGAAAGAAGAAGAAAGAGAGAAGAAAGAGGAGGAAGAATTTAAGACGAGGATATTTATTTATTTCATATATCGAAGTGTATCTATTACAATGAATAAACCCTTGCAAAGAAATGCAAAACGTTAAAGGGATTTCCTAATATCATTTTAGAAATTCTGCTACATCTGTCCGTTAAAGGGATTGTAATGTGCAAGTGTGTGTGCAAAACTTGGCAACATCTAATTTCTAGCCATCACTTTACCAAGCATCACTTTGCACGTTCAAAAGCTGGCATTCTAATCCGACCCTCGGATGTTGGAAGAATTTCAAGAATACTTTACTTTATCGAGCCATCTGTAATCAATGTGATTGAATCTGGGCAGCAAGTAATCCTGAAGCTTGATACTAAATTGAAGTGTCCTTTGCTCAATGTTGACGCTCAAGCGATTGCTTTCCATGAGGGGAATACTAAGAGGAAGCGAACCATTAACCTGGATACCAAGAATCACAAGATCATTATAGTGAATTCGTGTAACGGCTTACTTTGTCTGTCTGAGCGCCCCCATAATAACCCAACCATTGTATGCAATCCGGTTACAAATGAGTATATAGAACTTCCAGCTCCTAGCAATGCTGATGAGAGTACGGTGTCTTGTGGATTTGGATTTTGTCAACAGACTAATCAATATAAGGTTCTTAGAGTGTTGTCTCCAGGGAAAAAATCAGCATGCTGAATCACAAATTGAAGGAACAACATTCTATCCTTATAGGGTGGTTGAGATTCATACCCTTGGGACCAAATCATAGAGAAACATTGGATTTGCTCCCAGCTTCCAAAACATAACATCTCCAACCTATCTTAATGGGGTCCTTCATTGGATTGGTGACGGATGTAGCGGGAAGGATCTTGTACTCTCATTTGAGTTTAGCAGTGAGTGCTTCAAATCACTTCCTCTACCTCCAATTAGTCGTCCGAGTAGAATAAGCATGGGAATTATTGGAGACAGAGATAGTCTATGTTTATCTGCTACTTCTGGTGTTGATTTGATTGACATATGGGTAATGAAGACTTGCGGTGTTCAAAAATCTTGGTCAAAGTTGATCTCTATCAATTTTCCAACACTAGGGAGGTGGAATTCTTGCTATTTCCAGCTGATAAGCTGCTGCGAGAAACTTTTCATATTCCTTGAGAACCAGATAATATATTATGATCCTAAAAGAGTAAAATTGAAGACTCTCAGACTTCATAGGATGGGATTTATTTCAAAAGCAGTTGTGTATACTCCGAGTTTTTTCGCCCTCAAGGATGTGACTGGAGCTAATACTAAATTGATGTAAGATCATCTTCTTCTTGGCATTGCTTAATTTACTAGCTAATTTCTAATTTTATTTGTAACAGATATTTTAGTGCTTTGTGTTGACTACTATCGTCAATCCTTTCCCCTTTCTAACCCTCATAGACCCCATATACCAATTAAGCAGGCATAAATTATCTCGAGGATACTGAAATTTTATGTACGTGATTCTGTCCAATTTTTATTCCCCAGATAATTTGGATAGAGGCTCGGTAAAGTCCTATATCTTTGACTTTCAGTGAACACCATAGGGAATTTTTTTACCTTGCATTGCGTCATCTCTTACAAAATCAAGCTCTTTGTGTTTGTCCAGTTTGTCTGTCGAGACTAGAACGAACTCTGCTTTCCATGTTATGTTATTTGCTATTCTTAAAGCTTTCGTGATGTGAAATAACTCTTTTAACTGTTGAAACAGATCAACTGGATTCAAAATACCTGGTGATGCTATGTCTATATATCTAAGGGGGGACGGCATAGATGGATTAACGTTGGTCAATCAGCAGTTTGAAGAATTGGCATAGGTACTGGTGTAGTTGAGTTCTGAGGTCTAAACAGTTTGAAAAATTGTATTGCAGTTTGTCAATGTACTGAGAATGGTTAGTTGAATAAATGGATATGTGCTTTTAGTTTCTTGTTTACATTCTCTAATATCGAAATCTTCTTTAGCCTTCAATAAATATATATGTTCGATGTTTTTTATATCGTAGTGATGAAATTTGAAATGGAAATTTTCGAAAATCTTGCAATTTGCAAGGGCTTATCCATTGCGAAATTCCAGAACAGAATTTTAGAGTTAATTGAAGTTTGTGACGGTGTTTTGAAGCCTTATTCCATTGCAGAGTTGTCATTTTTGTTTAAAATTTTGGGATGAAGTTTAAGATGAATTTTGTTTGCAAAATTCTTATAGATTTCAATAAATTCTTATTGGTTTGTATGTAGAATATATTATTGTGTGAATGTGTGATGGAGAAATCATACTGTAGCAAACAATTTAATTTTTAACGGATGACAATCTACCACCAACTTAATAACAAGGTTGACACAAATATTGCCAATGTAATTTACGCAAAATCAGTCGAAAGCTAATGTCAAAAAAGTTTGCAATGGCTTTTGGGATAATATTTGTCAAAAATCTTTGAAATGGTAGTGTGTAACAAACATGCAAATCTTTCACCAACTCACAAATTTTATATATGTTTGCTTTTCTTAGATAAATGATGCACTTGTAAATAATCTCGACTAAGCAAATAGAGAGGGATTTCATATAATAATGTAAACATTATTTCAACACATTTCATTACGTCCATAGTGTATTAGCTGTTTAATCAAATGCGAGACACGTGCTAAGTGGGCGGAGTTGAGACTTTGTTTGGCTTTGATATAAATACCATGTTAACCATCGCATTTAAAATATGAATATTTGTGTGCCAAGTGTAAAATATTACGCTTTGTCATTTTATTTTGATGCAAACGTTTGTAACTCGGAATCAATATGTGAAATTTTATTGGCAAATTAGGCGACTATGGAAAATTTAATGGAAAAAAAGTGAATAACATGTTCAAATTTTTAATTAATTGAAAATACAGTATGTTACTTTTTAATAAATAAAACGTAACATGTCACCTTATAATATAGAATCTTTTTAACATACAACCCAACAAAAATAAAAGCAATCATTGAATATTAATATAAAACATTCTGATAAGCATATTGTAAGCTTGGCCAAGGGCCTATGGCAAGAACTTTTAGAAAGTCGGGTTGATCGGGTGTCTTTACTCAAGCGATTATAAACACGAAGAATGAAACGTAATGAGAGGTTGGGGTCATGGAAAAGAGTTGAGTCGACCGACTCGATGATTGAGATGAATGTTTTGTTAAAAAATAGCCAAATTATATAGGGTGCGACCTTTTAGCCCATGTTTGATGGCCATTAATTGGCAAAAATAAAGTTTGAAATAGTGAATTTTTAAGAATATGTGGTTAAAAAGTAGGAAAAAATTCCGAATTTATGTGCAGAATATTTTATTGTATGAATGTGTAGTTGAAAATGAGTATGTATGAAAAGAGTTTTGAAATAAATAGTGTCAAATTAAGCAATGACACATTTTTTTTTTTTTATACTTTCTAATATACAATCTTAATTCAAATCTAACACACCGAAAAATAAAACTAACAACTAAATATTTAATTCAAAAGTTCTTTGTAACATTAGCCAAAGATGTTCCATTAGGAAAACTCAAATTATAATGAGTGATATTTTAATTAAAAAAATAATAAAAAAAGACAAACACACACTTAGAGTAACATCTAAATGTTAGTTTATGATGTTTTTACAAGCACACTATAAGCTTAGCTTAATATGTTCTATTAGAAAAAAAGCCAAATCATAGAGTTTATGATCTTTTAATTAAAACACATCATGTCAGTGACAGTAAGCTCTTATCAATTTCACGAATATGCACATTTGGCAAACTGAAAAATTGGCTCGTACGAAATTGTGACCACCCTAGTGTCACCATAAAACTCACAACCATCAATCCAAAGATGAATTTTCCTATATACTAGTGCGAGTATTCAGCATCTGAAGAAATTTTACATAGTCCCTGTTTGACACTCATTTTGGGTGAAATTTTTTTTTTTAATAGTGATTGATGGAAGATTGTGTAGTTAAAAAGTAAGAAGAATTTTTGGGTTTATGTGTAATATTATTTTATTGATATAATGTGTGGTTGAAATGAAGAATGAGAAATAGAATAGATTTCAAACAGGGGCTATGCTTAGGAAATACGCTACGAAAAAAAAGAATCATAATAAAAATCTCGATGACTCATGTTGCGTTTCTTTCACTTTTCGCTAAGTTCCAAGTTTTCTTTGTTGGAGCGATAAATTTATAACTTGAATTCCGTCAACATTGTTTTTCTCTATCCCCTAGCCTCACCCTCTCCCTCACCCTTCATACTCTCTATACACTCATTAAGAGAATACATGTCGTGGAAGACATATTCTATCTTACGGATTATCTAAATTTACAACGAGATAGTAATTTCTATTCATGAACTCGATATTCTTTAATGTGCTAATGAGTGAGATTTGATTATACAATCAAATACCTTGCTACGTTAGGATCTAATAGAAATCAAAGTGACCACGCATTCGCGTTCGGAATCCGTCACCTTGTTAGATTTTTAATGAGCCCGTTTAAGTTTTTCTTTGTGAAGAAGTTTAAATTTGAACTTAGAATTAGAAGACGCTGGATCATAATTCGTGATTTCATCATGAAAAAATTATTAAAAAAAAAAAGAGAGAGCTCAAGTGAGAGTATAATTAGAAGGGTGAAAAGATCACTTTAGCCCGATCTAATTATTTGACGTCCGACATAAAGACAAGTTAAGAGGGTGTAACTGCAAGGAATTGGTAATATTGTTTTTATGAGATTATATAGTTCAAGAAATTAGTTTTCTCACTTTTAATGAAGTGAATGAAAACTAATAATTGTTCCGTCTGGTTTACCGCGATTCAATTATTGGAGTTAAAATTAAATAGGTCAAATCAGGTCCCTTTGGTAACTTCTTAAAAGTCATCAACTAAATTGTGTTAGTAATGAAAGTTCAAGGACTTTATATGCAAAAAGGTCAAATAAGTTTCCTAAACAATATAGGATTAGGAGTGCAGCCTCTATTAATAGGTCTAGGGGATTGTAAGGGCAGTTTGGCTGAAATTTTGATACAAAAAGAGAAATATTTTCTTTCTTCTCGGGTGATTTAACTCGGACAATCTTGTTCTTAGAATTGGTTTTGGATTTTCTTGGTGCCCACTTACCCATGCAGTCATTATTAGAAAAGAAGACCTAATATTGTAGCTTGGAGTACATCAAAAAAAGAGGTTGAAAGCTTGTAACAATTTAGTCCATGATTTAGAGCAATCATGCTACACAAGCATGTTCGGTGATAGGGATTAAAAATAGAGGATACGTGACACAACATTATTGGACAGTTTAAAAAAAAAACTTAACCAGACTGGTACGTAGCAGCTATCCAAAACCTTGTTTTCAATCCCTATTTGAGGAGCATTATTGGATTTAGAATCTACAAAAATTATCACGCTTCGAGAGTAGTTCCTATAGCCCTTTCATGTGATTAATTCAAATAAATTGAAACACAAATCTTATTAATTTTGTAGATCTTGGGACCAAGTCTCTTGAATAAATCTTGAACTTATGGTTCGAAGCAAAATAAAGCAAAGCATTTACTCATACATGTTTAATATACTATAATTATTGTCGAGCAACTTTCTATTAATGCGTTGGGAACAAAAATAGTCGAGAAACTCGTTGACGATAATGTTAAAATATGCCTTGATAAACGAACATTAATTCTTATTCGTTGAATATTAATGTTAACAGTGAAATACATACATATAGAATTAAGAAATTAATTTCTTTCCAATTAAGTTAAATGAATATTTAAATTGTACTTTCATTAAGAATGAATTTCGACCCAAGATTACTTAGTTGATCTTGAGAAAGTGTGAATGAATTTGTACCTTAGATAAATTGAATAATCTTCAACGTACATTAAGAAATAAATTTGAGTCTTCGAAAAAGTCTAAATACAAATACTTTAATATACTCGGGGGCACAATCGTTCAAGTAATGATTCTCACACGGAGGGATATTAATATATTATATGTTTATTATAAGTAAATCTTTTAAAGCTGCCCAAATGAACTCGTGTTACCTTTGTTTCTGTTTTTCTCACACCGCCAAGTTTCTGATTCTCTATCTTGGCAACAAACTTGCAACTCTTTACAAATTCCACCAATACTATTTAGGTTTGTTTCTCCATCTCTCGTACACAGACCATGCACTGACTCACCACTCCATGCACACACCAGTAGGAAATTTCAGGAGATTTACTAATTCAATCAACATGTTGGTCTTGTTGACCTCGACATGCTCATTATGAACCGAAGATGTGATGTAAAAATTTGAAAAAGTTAAAGATGCTCAAATGTCTTTCCTTGTTGAGTTTGAAATAGTGTAGCTAATTTTCTTCATGAAGTGAAACTTCTTTCAATTTCAAAAGAGCTTGTAGTTTTTGCAGGCTTTATTTCTTTTAGGGGTTGATTGGGAGTTAATTTTTTTTTTCACCGATATTGACCAGTTTTGAATAGCACTGTTTATGAAGAGTTGAAAAAATCGGTGCTTGCTAATTTTTTTGAGCACTGATTTTGAATAGTTTAAAATCATCCAAAAACCAAAACCGATGTTGTGTAATTTTGATCGATTTTCTCAACCTACCAAATTGGCAGATTTTTGCCATTTCTCATATTAAATTCTAATTTTCCCCTATATAAAATAAATATTTCCAACCAACATATTTTCTTCAAAAATTAGTTTAATATTTTGATAAAGGTTATATTTTTTTAAGGAGTTTGTTTCATTTTAACTTCTTTGTCCTATATGAAAAGGGCCTATTTATAGACTTTGATATTGACTAGAAATTGATTTTTTGTCCTTCGAATTTCTTTTATATTTTCTCCCATTTCCTCTCTTTCTTCTTTATCTATCTCTTTTATTCTCACTCTTGTTCTTGGTCATTGTATCCTAGGTTTTCTATGGAGTTAGAGGGAGATGTAATCCAGTTTTTTTTTTGCTAATGCACTCTGTAAAGTGCACCTATTTTCCAAATTCAGCAAGTATATCTTAACAAACATGTGGCCAGAGTCACATATTCAAAATGATGACGAGTACATGAAACTAGAAAATGAAGATGCAACGAATGCATCATAAAGTATTAAAACAAGCATTCAACTTCGGCACAACTTCATGACAGCTGCACAAGATTCATAAATCTATTTATTTTGTGATATCATGAAGTAATTTTCATAAATCTCAAATATTGAAATAGATTAACTTGATTCAAAGTTACTAGTGTTATATGAGGGAGCTAGGATAGATGTATTAACGTTACTTGCCCATTAGTTTGAAGAATTGGCTTAGGTACTGGTGAAGTATGGTTCTGAGATTTAGCCGGCTTAAATTCTAGATTTTAATTTAAGTCAAAATTAACAATTAATTTTAACTATATATTTCATTATATCCACGACTTTTCAAGCTCATATTTGATCAACTTTTATCAAAATCTACTAAAAATCTGATCTAATAAGTTGTTTGAACAATTATATAACGCAGTTGGTCTAGGTACTGAGGATGGTGATTTGAACGAATGGAGATGTTCTTTTAGTTCCTCGTTTAACATTCTATATACTAAAATCTTCTTTAGCCTTTATTATTATGTTTGGTTTCATCTACAAATAATTGTGTACATACATTACCAGTGATAGAATATTCAGTTAACTTTAACTGATTATAATTCCTTATTTAGCCTTCTAGTTCTTTTTTCCTCACGGATACTCTTGCACACACTGTGCACGACCATGCACGCATGCCCTCATTGTTGTATTAAGAGACTTAATTCGACCAATGAGTCTCTCGTTTATACCAATACGGACTAGGAAAAAAGGTCTAAAATAGATTGACGAAAAAATAGCGATGAACCAATGACACGATACAAAAATTTGGAATTATATAAGCACACAAATGGTTTTTCTTATCTCCCTTCTCAATTTCGAAATAGTGTAGCTCATTTACTCTCTCTCTCTCTCTCTCAAGAAACTCCTCATTTTTCGATCTAACAGATATATCTTTGTGTGGTCCAAGGTCCAATTGTCGTGAAATTTGGATAGCAAGTGCACAACACATTGGGCTTCAAATCTGCATGGTTAAGATCAAGATCCGACAGCTCATTTGTGGTTTATCCATACTGCAGGAACAGCGATATTGTCTGTGAGATTTTTCCTTCTTGTTGGATTTGAGTTATTTTCCAATATCATGTATCTTGATATCATGCTTTTATTTCTCACATCAGTTTGGTGTTTCCTTCCATAAATTTGCATAATTGGTTGGATTTTAAAGTTAGTGTTTTGATCTTGAATATGGTAATTATTAAATATTTTCTTAGAATTTGTTGCGAATCAGAAAATTAATGAACTGCATTTCCAGTAATCAAATTGGTATTTTTTTTTTTTTTTCAGTAATAGAATATCTAGTTACTTTTAATTTATTATAATTCTTTATTTGGGTTGTCGATGAAAAGTAGGCCGTGAGGAAAACTTTATTCCTCACTTGTTCTGTATTGTTGCTAATGTTATTTTATTTTATATTGCTTGTCCAGATTTCATCTAATAATGGGCATAACAATGCGTAGAAGTTCAAGAGCATCCATAATAGAAATTCTGCTACATTTGTAGATTAAAGGGATTGTAATGTGCAAGTTGTGTACAAAACTTGGCCCCAAGACGGCATTCTAGTCTAACCCTGGGATGTTGGACGAATTTCAAGAACATGTGACCTTATCTAGCCATCTATAATCAATTTCATTGAATCTGGGCAGCAATAAAAATGTTAATTGACAACAAATTAAAGATTCCTTTGCGAAATGTTGACGCTCAAGCAATTGCTTTATATGAGATTCTAAGAGGAAGCGAACCATTACGTAGATAACAAGAATCACAAGATCATAATAGTGAATTCGTGTAACAACGTTCTACTCTAATAGGGTAGTTGAGATACACATCCTTGGGACCGAATCATGGAGAAACATTGGATTTGCTCCCAATTTCCAATGCATAACGTCTTCAACCTATCTAAATGGGGCCATTCATTGGATTGGTGATGGATGTAGCGAGACGCATCTTGTACTCTCATTTGAGTTTAGCAATGAGTGCTTCAAATCACTTCCCCTACCTGTAATTAGTTGTCCGAGTAGAATAAGCATGGGAATAACTAGAGATTGTCAATATTTGTCTGCTACTTCTGGTGTTGATTTGATTGAACTATGGGTTGTTGGAAAATCTCAAGTATGAAGTGACAAACAACGCTCGGAAGGTCTTTAAAATTACTTCCAAATTTTGTAAAAATTTTGACTGAGTAATGGTAGGAAATGGACTCCAAATAAATCCCCAAAAATGTGCAGTATAGCAGTAATAATATCAAAGTCGAGGCAAGTGTTGAACACTTTATCCTTAAGTCGAATTTGTTTCGCAACGGTGCCTAAAGTTTATATTAATCAACTTCCAAGATACAACAACTATCTTCTTATGTGAGTAGTACTACAATTTACAAGAAACAGCGAATTAGAACTTGGTTTACAAACTCCGGTATGCAAAGTTGAAGAAAACCTGAATTTATGCAATAAGAATACAAGAATTTGGTTGATTTGAGAAATGAGAAAAAATGAATGCTATATGATTGCATATCATTTGTGTGAAGATTGGGACGTCCGTAGGGTCTTATTTATAGATGTTGAAGGGTTGTTGACTAAGTAGTGCGAGCCAAAACACAACAGTCGCGCGTTTCTAGATTTTCGCCCATTGTCCGCTCGCTATATCGCTCGAGCGATACTTTCAGTAAACCCGTCGCTCGCTGTTCGCTTTAGCGAGTGATAAGCGATAGTATCATCCGATTTTTCACATTTTTTCTTCTAATTTTGGACCACAATTTCTCATTCATCCGAAATTGATTTTGAGGCGAAACCATTTCGAAGCGACAAGTAACAAATAAACGAGTTACGTTTTGGCCGAGGTTGATATGAAGTCACACTTTCCAATGTTTGGTTTTTGATTCTTAATCAATCTTTCTCGTGTTTTAAACCAATTTCCAACATGGGTAATGAAGAGTTGCTGTGTTATCTCCAGGAAACAATCAGCATGCTAAATCTCAAATTGAAGGAACAACGTTCCATTCTAATAGGGTGGTTAAGATTCATACCCTTGGGACCAAATCATGGAGAAACATTGGATTTGCTCCCAGCTTCCAATGCGTAACGTCTCAACCTATCTGAAAGGGCCCTTCATATTAGAAAATAATCAAGATGCTGAAATAAAGGAGCCAACGAGAAGAAATCAGCAGCACCAGCAAGGAGCATCAGCAGACAACTAGCAACTATGCTGGACCACAAGCTAACAGAATGAAGAAACCTCTAGAAGATTATTGTTAGGAATTTTGTTAGCAATCTGTTGTAAATTCCATTTTCTAGCATGTGAAGGATTGTTCTAGAATAGTGTAAATTCTGTATATATATATATTCTTCTGGCATTGTACATTTTCATCAAGCAAGATTAATACAATTAATTCTCTCCCAGTTCTTATTTTTATCTATTCCTTACTTCACATTTTACATACTTGAAACTTCATGGATTGGTGATGGATGTAGTGGGACAGATCTTCTACTCTCATTTGAGTTTAGCAGTGAGTACTTCAAATCACTTCCCTAACCTTCAATTAGTCGTCCGAGTAGAATAAGCATGGGAATAACTGGAGATTGTCTATGTTGTCTGCTACTTCTGGCGTTGATTTGATTGATATATGGGTAACGAAGAATTTCCATGTTCAAAAATCTTGGTCAAAGTTGATCTCTATCATTATTCCAACACTGGGGCGTTGGAATTCTTGATATTTTCAGCTGATAAGCTGCTGCCAGAAATTTTTTATATTCCTTGAGAACAAGATAATATATTATGATCCTAAAAGAATAGAACTCATGACTCTCAAACTTCATAAGATGGGAGTTATTTCTAAATCAGTTGTGCATACTCTGAGTTTTTTCTCCCTCAAGGATGTGATTGAAGCTAATACTAAATCAATGTAAGATCATCTTCTTCTTAGCATTACTTAATTTACGTGCATTACCTGTGATAGAATGTTCCGTTACCTTTAATTGATTATACTTCCTTGTTTGGCTCTTCAATTCTTTTTCTTGCACGGATACACTTGCACACACTGCACCACCATGCCCGCCCGCCTTCATGGTTGTATTAAGAGACTTAATTCGATCACTAAATCAGTTGTGTCATCCTCGGCGTCCTCGACATCCTCTTCACACTTTGAAAATACAGATTAGAACGTTGAGATCAATTGTCACAAAAAAATAAATTATAAAAAAAATAGCGACGAATCAATGACACAGAGCAAAATTTTGGAATTATAGATGGTACACAAATGATTTTTTCTTATGTCCCTTCTCGATTTCGAAATAGTGAAGCTCATTTACTCTCTCAAGAAGCACTTCATTTTCCAATCAAACAGATATATCTTTGTACGGTCACTTCATTTTCCAATCAAACAGATATATCTTTGTGCGGTCAAAGGTCCGACTGTCTTGAAATTTGGATAGCAAGTGCACAACACATTGGGCTTCAAATCTGCATGGTTAAGATCAAAGACATCTCATTTGTGGTATATCCATACTGCAGGAACAGCGTTATTGTCTGTGAGATTTTTCCTTCTTGTTGGCTTTGAGATATTCCAATATTATGTATCTTGATATTATGCTTTTATTTCTCACATCAGTTTGGTGTTTCCTTCCGTAAATTTGCATAATTGGTTGGATTTTAAAGTTAGTGTTTTGATCTTGAATATGGTAATAATTAAATATTTTCTTAGAATTTGTTGCGAATCAGAAAATTAAATACTCTATTATCCCCTTTAGCTTTTTTCTTGGCCTTTGTATTTCCAGTAATCAAATTGGTGTTTTTTTTTCAAATGGTGAGTAATAGAATATCGACTTACTTTTAATTTACTATAATTCTTTATTTGGTTTGTGGATGAAAAGTAGGCCTGGAGGAAAACTTCATTCCACACTTATTCTTTTCCACGGTATATTATTTGAAATCAACCATAAGGTTCCCTGTTCTTCTATATCATTTTGGATGAAAGTGGGAGGATACTATTCAAGAAAACCTTCATTTGGCTTTTGGTAACAAGGGGAAAAAACACAAGGTATGGAATTAAAAAAAAACTGAACTGCAGTTGCTGGTTTACGGATCATTTCCATTTCGTCCTTTTTTTAATATAAACAAGTCTATTTCCTTCTTAGTTATAGCAAATACATTTGTATTTTACTTTACTTTCTTATTTTTACATAGATATGTAAGTAGACTGCGTGTGAAAGAATATATGCTTTACTTTATTCTGAATTGTTGCTAATATTTCTGTTTTCTATTGCATGTCCAGATTTCACCTAATAATGGGCACAACAACCCATAGAAGTTTTAGAGCATCCATAATGTATCTATTGGAGATCATCATTATAAAAATTCTGCTACATCTGTGGATTAAAGGGATTGTAATGTGCAAGTTGTGTGCAAAATTTGACATCATCTAATTTCTAGCACCCACTTTGCACATTCAAAAGTCAGCATTCAGGTCCACCCTCAGATGTTACTGAATATGTAATCAATGTGACTGAATCTTGGCCACTTCGCACAGTTGTAATCAACATCTAATTTCTAGTCCACTTTGCACAAAAATATTTTACTTTTTTGAGTCATCTGTAATCCATGTGACTGAATCTTGGCCACAAGTAAACGTGAAGCTTGATACCAAATTGAGGATTCCTTTGCACAAAGTTGACGCACAAGCGATTGCTTTCTACGAGCAGGAATACTAAGAGGAAGTGATCCATTATCCTGGATACCAAAAATGACGATCATTATAATGAATTCATGTAACAGCTTACTTTGTTTGTTTGAGCCCCCTCCCCCCGTTGTATGCAATCCGGTTATAAATGAATATATGGAACTTCCAGCAGCTGGAAATGCTGACGAGGGTACGGTGACTTGTTGGTTAGGATTTTGTCAACAGACTAATAAATATAAGGTTCTTAGAGTGTCATCTCCAAGTAAAAATCAGCATGATAAATCTGCAATTGAAGGAACAACATTGCATCCTAATAGAGTGGTTGAGATACACACTCTTTTTATTTATTTTTTAGATACACACTCTTGGGACCAAATCATGGAGAAACAATGGATTTTCTCCCAGCTTTTAATACATAATGTCTCCAACCTATCTGAATGGTGTCCATTGGATTAGTGACGGATGTAGCAGGATGGATCTTGTACTCTCATTTGAGATTAGCATTGAGTGCTTCAAATCACTTCCCCTACTTCCGATTACTTGTTTGAGTAGAATATGCAATAATTGGAGATTGTCTATGTTTTTCTGCTACTTCTAGTGTAGATTTGATTGACATATGGGTAATTAAGAGTTGTGGTGTTTGAAAATCATGGTCAAAGTTGATCTCTATCAATATTCCAACACCGGGGAGGTGGAATTCTTGCTATTTCCAGCTGATAAGCTGCTGCGAGAATTTTTCTTATATTCCTTGAGAACAAGATAATATATTATGATCCTAAAAGGGTAGAATTAAAGACACTCAGACTTCATAGGATGAGACTTATTTCTGTAGCAGTCGTGCATACTTCGAGTATTTTCTCCCACAAGGATGTGACTGGAGCTAGTACTAAATTGATGTAAGATCATCTTCTTCTTAGCATTACATAATTTACTAGCTAATTTTATTTGTAACAGATATTTTAGTGCTTCTGTGTTTACTACTATCGTCAGCCCTTCCCTCCCCATAAACCAATTAACCAGGAATATAAAATATCTACATTCTTAGTGGACATCTCGGTTGTTTGTCATCTCAGTATATTTCGATATCCATACCTGACCTCTTACCAAATATTTTCAAATATATAGTGATCCATCCACTTATTATTCCGATGCCACCAGCTATAGTTGTTGATATTGCTGTTATACATACACCAGAGATTAGATTAAAGATCCATACTTCCATGCAAAATGCACAATACTTGCACAAAGAGTAATGCTATTTATTATCACGATGATAAATTATCGGTAATGTGGCAACTTATTATCCATCATATTTCTGTCTCTCTTCTCCCCCTCTAAATTGAACTGTTCAATCTCATTATTCCACATAGACTACCACATCATCGATGTTCTTGCACAAAATGTTTGATGGATGCAGTTGGTTTTTACTTTTATTTCAGTGTCAACCTTCTCCAACTCATTTCAAGCTTCGGTATCCAACCAGTGCACTGATTATTTCATGCTATAGATGTTCTTATGCTAGTTTAGTGGGTTCTTACTACTAAAAAAAAGACTTTTTCTTAACTCTGGATGAGAAATGGAAACCATCTTTAAATAAAGAAATAAAAAGACAGATATGAAAAGGTAGTCAGTATGTTGATTAAAATTTTATTTTTCATGTAGAAAGAGGAATTAAATAAATTTCTCTTAGATGTGTATTTCAGAATATCTAAGTTTTGTACTCGAATTAGTTACTGATGATCGAGAAGGATGCTGAAATTTTATGTGCGTGATTCTGTCCAATTTTCGTTCTTCAGATAATTCGGAGAGTGACTTGGTAAAGTCCTATATCTTTCAGAACACCATCTGCATTTTTTTATTAAAGGTTGTGATGGTATTTTGAAGGCCTTATTCCATTGCAGAGTCGTCAATTTTTAGTTAAAATTTTGGGATGCATTTTGGTCGCAAACTTCTATCTACCACCGACTTCATAACAAGGTTTACACAAATATTGCCAACTTACTTCATAAAAAATCAGTCGAGAACCAACAGTATAAAAAGTTTGTAATGGCTTTCAGGATAATATTTGTCAAAAATCCTTTAAATGGTAGTTTGTAACAGAATGTACATTGCGACATTGCTTATTTGTATTTGGATCTACATCTGGAAGTAAATCTTTACAGGAAATCTCGTAAGAAAGACAGCCAATAGAGATGTATTTTAGATATTAATTTAGATATTGTTTTCAACGTACTCCATTACATATAGAGTAGATTAATTATTTAATCAAATGTGAGACACATGCTAGTGGCGCCGAGACTTACCAAGTCTTTTGTTTGGCTTTGGTAACAAAACCAATGTTAACCATATCATTTGATAGGGGGTTATGCCCTGAGAATGATGACTTTCACCATAAAACTCACAATCATACAAAATGAGGATTTTCTTGAGAAATTGAATGAGCTGCAGTATTTCGAAATCGAGAAGGATATTGAGTTAAAAGGGAATGAAGAAAATTTCTATTCAATCAAATAATGCATTACACGGTTGCAACTATATATAAAAAATACAAAAGAATCTCCAGCTGTTATAACAAAAAATGGAAGGATCTGAAAAGGACAAAAACTAACTGAACAAACAAAACTTAATTAACTATACTCTAATACGCCCCCTCAAGATGGAAGGTAAATATTTTTTACATACATCTTGGTTAATAATGGAGCTAACACTGAGAAAGGAAGCGGTTTGGTGAACATGTATGCCAGTTGATTATTAGAACGAATAGGTAGTAATTTCACACATCCAGCCGCAACTTTATCACGAATGAAATGACATTCAATTTCTATATGCTTAGTTTTCTCATGTAAAACAGGGTTTGAAGCCAGTTAAACCACATCATGATTCTCACAAAAAATAAGAGCAGGATATGAAATGTTGAACTAAAAATCCCTTAATAACTGTTGAATCCAAAGGACCTCACTGGTAGTTGCAGCAAGAGCTCGGTATTCTGCTTCAGCTGAAGAGCGTGAGACACTGGCTTGTCTTTTGGCTTTCCAAGATATTAAAGAATCGCCAATAAAAATGCAAAATCCCGTGGTTGATTTTCTGGTATCAACACAGGAGCCCCAATCAGCATGGAGAAGCTTGAAGTTTCATAGGAGAGGTAGATGAGGCTGAGAATAGAATTTCCTAGCTAGGGCTGTTTTTCAAGTAACGAAGCAGATGATGTGCAGCCTTCAAATGTGGTAATCGTGGCTGTGAAAGAAACTGACTTAATTTGTGAACGACAAATGCAATGTCAGGGCGAGATATAGTTAAGTATATCAGGCGCCCAATGAGTCTCCTGTATAAAGAAGCATTAGGCAATAGATCCCTTCATGAAGACTTAAGAATAATTTGGAATCCATAGGGGCAGCAACAGGTTTGTAGTCCAAATAGCCTGTGTCTTCAAGCAATTGCAGTGTGTACTGCCTCTGAGAAAGCACAATTCCTGACTTTGATCGAGCAACTTCAAGCCCCAGAAAATACTTCAGAATTCCCAAGTCCTTTAGCTTAAATTGAGAACTGAAGAACTGCTTCAAAGCATTAATAACCTGTATATTGGGACCTGTGATGACTATATCATCAACGTGCACTAATAAAGCCACAAATTCAGAGCCAGAGCCTTTGGTAAAAAGTGAATAATCTGCTTTAAATTGTGTAAAGCCAAAGAGAATGAGAGCTTGAGAGAATTTTGAGTTCCACTGCCTTGAAGCTTGTTTCAGTCCATAGATGGACTTGTGCAATTTGCAAATGAGCTTCACGTCATTCTTGTGAGATAGACTGCTAATATTGTAACCAAGAGGAAGATCTATGTAGACTTCTTCAAATAAATCACCATTTAGAAAGGCGTTATTGATATCAAGCTGCAATAGGTGCCAATTGTGACAAGAAGCAATAGCCAATAGAAGTTTGAAAGTAACTATTTTGGCTACTGGCGAGAAAGTATCAAAGTAATCAAGCCCCTCTTGTTGAGTATATCCTTTTGCTACTAGGCGTGCTTTGTACCCCTCCACAGATCCATCTGAATAATATTTAGTTTTGTAAATCCAACGGCAACCAATGGAATGTTTTCCTTGTGGTAATGGAACAACAGACCATGTGTTGTTATTCTCCATAGCTTCTAATTCACGTTTCATAGCATCACACCATTGGGGGAGTTTTACAGCCTGATGGAAGAATTGTGGTTCACAATGAGTTGAAACACTTAGCACAAATTCCTTATGAGATAGAGACAAGGCTGCATATGAAATTAAATTTGCAATGTGATGAGGAGACTTTGGAGATGGTAATTTGCACTGAAAATCCTGTAGATATGTAGGAGGTTTAATTGTTCTTCATGATCTTCTATGAGCAATGTTAGGTTGTAGGCCATTTGATTGATTGCTATCAATAGGTGGGGCTGTGATTAAACTATTGTCTTGCAAATCAGGCGACAAGGAATCTGGTTGAAATGAGTCACTTGGGATATACTCTGGTTGACAGGAATTATTTGAGACAGACTTTCGTTCTAGTGAACCAGAAGAAATGGCTTAACCTAGATTCAGCAAGGGCAAGACCAAGTCAGGGAATTGATCAATGAGTTTATCTGTCTCAACCACCGTATGAAAGGAAAAAATTTCCTCATGAAAAATGACATCTCTGGATAGGAAGGTCTGCTTTGATTTAATATCATACAATTTGTACCCTTTAACTCCAGCTGGATATCCCAAAAATACACAAACTGAAGCACGAGGTTGGAATTTTGTTCGATGAGCAGTCAGGATAGATGCAAATGCCAGACAACCAAACACGCGAAGAACTGAATAGTCTGTTGGTGTGTGATATAACATTTCATACGGTGACTTGTTCTTCAATAGAGGAGAGGGTGTTCTGTTAATTAGACAAGCGGCTGTCAGTATGCAATCTGTCCAAAACTTGATTGGTATTCGAGACTGGAAGTATAGTGCTCTTGCTACATTTAAAAGATGTTGATGTTTACGTTCCACAACCGAATTTTGTTGAGGTCTTTCTTCGCAACTGTACTGATGTAGAACTCCCTTTTTGGCAAACAGATCAGTGAATGCTAATTCAGGTGCATTATCTGATCTCAATATTTTTATTTTTGTCTTGAAGTGGAATGACCTGTGTTGCATCAGATTTGTGTTTCAACAGATAAACCTAAGTGAATCTGGAACAATCATCTACCAAAGTTAAAAAATACTTGTGTCCTGTATAAGATGCAATGTGATACGGTCCCCAAATATCACAATGTACCATGTCAAAAGGAGTATCTGATAGATGATTATTGCATTCAAAATATAGTCTTCTTTGTTTAGCAAGAGGACATACATAACGTGGGGTTTTATTGATATTCATATTGTCAAAAAACAAATGAGATTTCAAACAATCCAATCTTCTAAAAGATGGATGACCCAACCTATTATGCTAAATCTGAACTGAAACATTGTTTATACAAACAGGTAAATCAGAATTTAAAATTTTTGCATCAAGAACATAAAGTTTTTGCACTTGATCACCCTTGCCAATCATCCTCATGTTGCTGATTTCCTGAATAGTGAAATGGTCAGGAAAAAAACTGATGTTGATTTGCGATTCAAACGTGAGTGCACTAACAGATAATAAGTTGAATTTGAATTGCGGCACAAATAGAACATCATGTAGCACTAGGTTTGAACTTAGACGAACTTCACCAGTCAATTTAACTGGAATTTGTGAATGATCAGGCAAAGTCACAGTAGTGTTTTCAATGATTCTCATGGATGTGAAGAGAGTTGCATATGGACATATGTGTCTTGTTGCTCCTGAATCAATTATCCAAACAGAGTTGGAGGACATTGTAGGATGCATAGATACTGAAGAGCATATACCTGTAATATAGGAATTTGAGGTGGTATCATGACGTTGAGAAGTAACTGCATCTGAAGTGAGGTGAGTTGAGAACATAGACATCAACTGTTGGTATTGATTTGAACTGAGATTCTGAACAAAATTCCCAAATTCAGGATACTTTCCTTCAGTTTGAACAGTAGACACTTGATTCACTTTATTGACACTAGTATGGTAATTTTCCTTTGGCCTCTTTCTGTAACCCGGAGGGTAGCCATGTAGTTTATAACATTTATCATTCGAATGGCCATGATAGTTACAATGGGTGCAAAATGGTCTCTCCTTCTTCTTAAAGTTAGCAGGAGATCTAGTTTTTGAGACCATCTTATAGCCATCTTGTCCTCTACTATTTTTGGATTTAAAGGCAAAAGCTATAGCTCCATTATGATCTCCACCTGATGCAGCTTGATTGCCTATCTTCCTTTGGTTTTCTTCTTTGAGAAACCAGGGCAAACACCTTGTTGATAGAAGGCAAAGGATCCATTAGAAGAAGATGTCCTCTCACTTGTGAAAAGGAATCATTTAGCCCCATAAGGAATGCCATTATGTACTCCATTTGATAATGTGCATTCAATTCTTTTATACCACCACAAGTGCACTTGCCACAGCTGCAATTAGGACGGTAATTGCTCAGCTCCTCCCAAATTGTTTTGAGTTTAGTAAAATAAATGCTCACACAGTTTTGATCCTGGGGTAAATTCAACAGTTCTTTCCTCAATTGAAAGATGCGTGTCTCATTTTTCTGTTGGAATCTCTCTTTCAAATCATTCCAGATCTCACTGGCAGAAGTTGCATAGATCACACTAGCTGATATTTCCTTTGATACGGAATTCAAAATCCAAGAAATAACAATGTTGTTATTTCTTATCCACGAATTGAGCAGATCAGATTGGCAGTCTTCAGGCTTATCTATGGTTCCATCAACAAAACCAATTTTATTCTTCACAGACAAAGCTATCAGCATAGCTCGACTCCAAGAGGCATAGTTATCTCCTGTCAATTGCTGTGAAATGAGGATCAATCCTGGACTCTCAGAATGATGGAGAAAAAAAGGATTGGTAGGATCATCAATGGCTGAACTGATAGCAAATTATAAAGTTGGATCCATTTTGAAAAATACAGCAAACGGACCAGTATAAGAAGAAGAAGTATGCAGCTAGCAATATTGCTCTGATACCATATTGAGTTAAAAGGGAATGAAGAAAATTTCTATTCAATCAAATAATGCATTACACGGTTGCAACTATATATAAAAAATACAAAAGAATCTCCAACTGTTATAACAGAAAATAGAAGGATCTGGAAAGGACAAAAACTAACTGAACAAACAAAACTTAATTAACTATACTCTAATAAAGGAAGACAAGAAAAAGGATTTGTGTGCTATTAATAATTCCAAATTTTTGCATCTTGTCATTGGTTCTTCGCTATTTTTTTCATCAATCTATTTAGGGCCTTTTTTCCTTAATAAATCAAATTCTCAATGTTCTGGTCTGCAGTGTCAAAGTGGCCAAGATGTTGAGGATGCCGAGGTTGACACGACTGACTTATTGATCGAAATAAGTCTATTAATACAATAACGAGGGCGTGTATGCGTGGTTGTGCAGAGTTTGTGCGTGCATATCCATGCGAGAATAAGAATTGAAAGGCCAAATAAGGAATTATATTCAATTAAAGTTAACTGAATATTCTGTCACTGGTAATGCATGTATACTATTATTTGTAGAAGCAACCAAACATATTAATAAAGGCTAAACAAGATTTCAGTAATAGAAAATATTAAAACGAGAAACTAAAAGCACATATCCATTTGTTCAAATCACCATCCTCTGTACATAGACAAACTGCATTATATAATTGTTCAAACAACTGTTTAAACCTCGGAACCAAATTGCACCATTACCTAAGCCAATTCTTCAAACCGCTGAGCGACCTAT